>SRLM01000203.1:1315526-1328265 GCA_015708895.1 Populus ilicifolia | reverse complement strand
ATATTATATTTTTAAACACATCGGTAGGTAGGTAAGAAAAAAAGAGTAGAAGATTCTTAACAATTGTCCAGGGAAGAGATGATGGTATTAAATAATGGGATCAATTTATTATTATTATTCTATGGCTAATTTCAACATAACACCAATCATTCCATTTATTTTATGTTTCCCTTATCCTCTACTCTTTTTGTACAACATTTCAAAATTACGTACATCCTCAATGTCTTGTTTTTCCTTAAAGAAAGAGAATTAATTACTAATGTTTAATCCGCTGTTGGAAGGGCAATGGCATGGGAACTCATCCACCGTACTGTTGTTTTCCCACCAGGAGGATTGTCTCCTTTACGTGCTCATCCATACGATGGAGCGGCACGTCAAGTGGGCAGGTGTGGGGCCGCAAGTGTTGATTTTGTTCCTTGACATGGTGTGCGAGAATCACTTTGAGGATGATGAATCCACTGAATCTGTACTATAAAAATCTAGGATTTTTTTTTATTGTGTGGTGTTTGGACGCCCACCAGGAAAAGAAAAGGAAAAATATTACTAAATATTCGATTCCTTAGCGCTTAACCATCATTTGATTTTGGCTCGTATATAAAAAAAATCGCCCTTTTATGGTCAAGTCGCCGGTGGGAATTCCGCCGTACCAGATCCACAATCAAAGTGCTGCAGCATCTACCCTCCTGTTTTACTGACGAGCCAGGTGTTGAGAGCTTGATTTTATTCTGTGTGGAGAAAGAAAAGTGTGATTTTATGCCGCCTTTATTTCGATGCTGGCAACCATACAATGGATTCATGCATACAAGGCAGCTTTCCTGTACAGTGTAATAAACCACTGGAAAAGGCTTTTTCTTTTTTTCATGCTAGCAGTGACTTAAAGCCAGGGCGGCGATCGAGGTTTTTCGTTTTCTTTTTCAAAGCAGCACACAGAAAAAAATAACAATTCAAAACTTATTTAGAAAATAAGACGGTTCAGCCATTCAAAGCCGGTTTGCAGCATGTTTCTTTATAGAAGACATGAAAAGACACTGTATTTTCACTGGAGCATTGTGAATTTTTACAGTGCTTTGTTTTTTCATCCCAAAACATTTTTTTGTTTCACCTTCATAGGACCAAGTTGATGGACATGTTAAGTGAACATGTGAGAGAGAAAATAATTAAAAAATTAAAAATTAAAGTTAAAAAATAAAAAATAGATAATTTGTTCAAAATTTTTACAGAAAGAAATCTTGTCCGTGTTAATGTATTGACAAGAGAAACCTTATATTTAAAACTTGATTTCAAGAATATTATAATTTGAATAAAAAAATATTAATATGATCAAATGACTTATTTATGATTGCCAAACCTAATTATGCTAATAATATTTTTTTAGAAGAAAAAAAGCTTTATTGTTTTTGTAAAAAAAAATAATTTATGTTGGTTTAGTTACCTTTAAATTTTAATGTAATGACTCAATGATAGAATTCCTTTTGAATTAGACTCTAAATCGGATTCCTAACAATCAAATCATATATGGAATTCAATTTATGGTTTATTATAATTTTTATATTTGAAATAAAATACTAAATCATAAAATTATATTATATTCTATTGTTTAAAATACTTGTAAAATTAAATTAAATTAAATTAAATTAGCAATCTTAATTATTTTCCATGTGTTTCGGATAAATAAATAAAAATAGGAAAATTTGATTTTTTTAGCATAAAATACACTTGTTTTAATTTTTTAGCAACTCTGAGATCATCGGATACAAGGGGCACACATGATGTGTCGTTTGTAGAAATAATTGGTAGGGCATCCAAGCAAAAAAGGAAAGTAAAAATGGGCAAGCACGTGGGGCTCGGTGTCAGGAACTAGTTCATTAGGACTAGATTGTTGGCGCCTCTTCAATGGACTTTCCTTTATTTTTTTTTAAAATCATTTAAATAAAATTAAAGAATAATTTTTTATATTACTGTGAAATATTTTTTTCTAATTATTTTTTATAAAATTATCTAATCTTATAACTCAACTAGCTTAACAAAATTATTAACTTAACTTGAATTTTTTTAAAAAATTATTATTTTTTAATTTTATAATTCGATAATAAATCAGATAAGAATTAAGGATTAACTTTATTTATATCACGAGTTTTATTTGTTTATTTAAATTTATTTAAGTTATTTTTTATTTTTTTATAAAATAAATATATATATTTTTTAAATATTTAATTAATTAAAATTAAATTTTTTAATTTGTATTTTTTAGAAATTATCAAAACTTTATAACTAATATATTAATATTTTAATATTAAAAAAACAAATATATCATTTGATATTTTAAAAATGTTTCCTCCATGATATATTAAATTTTAGTTTCCTAACATCTTTATATTTTTTAATGATTAAAAATATAAGATATGCAATTTAGAGCAAGCCTATACCATAAAATTTTAATATCATTGAAAAAAGAATTTTTTTTTTATTAAATTCACACATTATTCTTTGAATTCTTTCATTGAAAAAAGAATTCTTTCACATTAAACTTTCCTCGATGCTTCCACTGTCTTTTTATGAGAAGTTCTGTTTCCGTGAAAGGTTGTGACCAGCACGTGGCGTGTTGCCGCCCGCCAACCTTAGCCACGTGGTCAAGTCTTCGCGCGCACAAGTGTCCTAACTTACTGCGATTGGTGCGGG
This sequence comes from Populus ilicifolia, assembly GCA_015708895.1. Lineage (NCBI taxonomy): Eukaryota > Viridiplantae > Streptophyta > Magnoliopsida > Malpighiales > Salicaceae > Populus > Populus ilicifolia. The sequence continues at coordinate 1,325,586 of SRLM01000203.1, read as the reverse complement.
TTTTGTTTCAGCACGGCCACAATCCTCACGCTCGGAGCACGCGTTAATTGCATGCCGGAGATAGCTCAACCGTTTGAGAACTGATTGATGAGAACAGCATGAATCTGGTCCGTTGTATCACGAGATCTTACGTTATGTCCAACGCCATACGAAATCAGTGGATTGAATGTTTTCTGATTTGTATACTGGACTTTCATGTGACAGTGACGTGGAGGTTTAACGGTCAAGAGTGAGTGGTCAAACAGGGAGTATTTCTGGACACCACTTCACTTGACAGTGTTTGTCTTCTTTATCAAAAACTCAAATCTAGTGTGTGTAAGAAAACTTGGCATTGAATTTCAGTAAGAAAATAAAAAAAATCTATTTGGTCCTCAGTGTGAATAAAAATTTTGACGAGTTAACGAATAATATTCAAAAAAAAATTTATTTAATGTATTTTTTTCTGAGAAAAACAATTTCATCCTTTATTGTTATTAATTTTTTAAATTTAACTTAAAATAAAAATATACAATTTTTTTTCATTTAGCTTAAAATGTCTAATTGAAATCTTGTTCATTAGCTAAATTATAAATTTTATTTTTTAATTCAAATTGATTAGAGTCAATATAATATAACTTAATATTTTTTATATTTTTTATTCTTTTATAACTTTTTAATTTACTTTCAAAATTAATTTAATATGCAATCAGTTAAAATCCAATTAAAGTGTAACTAAAAAAAGAAAAAAAATAAATTATTTATTTGAGTTAACCGAGTCTTTTATTTAGATTATAAATTTTATATTCTAATTCAGGTCGATATAATGTTATTTTTTCAAATTTTACTCTATGAATCTTTGTTACTAAATAGCGTAGCATTTCATTGTTTTACATTCTAGCGAGGATTAAGTAAGGTTAAAACAATAATTGTGTGAATTATTTTTTTTAACAAGATTACCATTTAAAAGACCACTTAATTTGCTCTTTGTTGGCTAGGTCGAAGAAGCCACACCAATTATTTATTTATTTATTTATTAATATATATGATAGTTGATTAATTTTATTTGATACATTAATAGAGTTTCTAATCCTGATTTCAAATATTTTACCACATACAAGCAAAAATAACAATATTTATATTTTTATGTAATTATTAGCTTTTTAGCCCACCAGCAAAAAAAAGACCCAGGGGCTAGTAATTAAACTATTAGCCATTTATATTTATTTTCTAACTGTTTTAGATATTATTGATGATAAAAGTCTTAATTCATAATTTTTAATTAAAACCATATTAATGATGTTTAATATTTTCACGAAAACATGTTACAAACTGTATTATTAAATCATTTAGACGACCCTTAAACCCAATTTTTTTTTCATAAATTGTTGCCTGTGAATATTACTATTACTATTATTAAAAATAATAAAACTATTTTATGTAACTATTCCAACATAAATTTATCGTTTTGAAGAGCAAAATTTATATAAAAATTAAAATTTAATTTTTTTTTAAATATTATTTTATTATAATTTTTATCAAAAAAACATTTTTTTAAGAAACCTAACTGGACTCCAAATCAATTCTCAGGAAAAATGATGCAACAATACCAAGGTGATGTTTGGTTCTCAATACTTCCAATGAGCCTCAACTCATGTTCTGAACCCCTTGTAATTACTTTTTGGACCTTAGCCCACTAAACAAAAGCCCCTAAAGTTCGGGAACGATAAACTGGTCCATTTTGGAAAACCATAAAATAATAATCACATGGAAGACTATATCTTTGCATGTTTTTAAACAAATTCAATTTTTATTTTTTTTAAATTTTAAAAGTAAATTAAGTAACTTAAATGACATTTGATATTGCATAAGCTCTAATTAGAAGGTTAATTTGGAACTAGTCTTTCAGAAACCTAACTAAGATAATTTTTTTTTTTTAAAATCAAGTGGATATTAACCTAATTCATTCAGATTTGAGTTCACATAAATTTTAAATTTAAATGATAAAAATTTAATTATAAGACAGCCTCATTCCAACTCTTTTCACTATAAAATCAAGAAATAAGAAATGAAAAATTTTAAAAAATTATTCAGATATTCCCTAGTTAGAACATTTTATACGGTAACATTAGACACAAAATTTAGATGAGTAGATTTAATCCTCATGCTCTTTTCAGTTTCGGACCCAGTTGATCCATCTAAAAGCTAAAATCCCTCTACATCGGACCTTAGAGGGCTTTAAGGATTACGAGCCCAATGTGTTGGGTTTCACTTAGCTTACTCGCTGACTAATTTACTAAGTTTCTGACTTTAGTTTTAGTTCTTAACTAAACTATTAATTAATCCCAACCCTAACACCACCGTCGAAAGATTTTTTAGGTTTTTGCCAACGCAGGCCAGAAGGACATTGTAGTAATTTGAAACATCACAAAGTCCCACTCTTCTTCTTGCTCTTAACACCTATTTATACCCATATTTTTAGTTTTGCTTCCATTTGCCTTTAACTTCTCTTTCTCAGGGGCTTACTAAACTATATATCAATATCAATCCAAACACGGCCGTAGGGTTTTCTCCACCTCACCCCCTCAAAGACCCTAGCTCAAACCCGCACCACTGGCACACGTAATCATAAAAGATCTCTTAAATCACCATCAGGTAAGCTACTTCTGATAACCCTTTAAAGAAAAAGGCTCAGACTTTGGTGTTGGGCTCTCTGTAGAACTGCCAGAATCCTAAAAAGGCAATCAAATTCTGCTGGGTTTTGATTCTTGAGCCGTTTTTAATCATGGATGATGTTGAAAAAGCGATACTTATAAGTTTTGAAGAATCGGGCGCTATAGATTCAGCTCTAAAATCACAAGCACTCTCTTTCTGTCAGCAAATTAAGGAAACCCCAACTGCAAGCCGCATTTGCATTGAGAAGTTATGTTTTTGCAACCTTGTTCCGGTTCAATTTTGGTGTTTGCAGACTTTACATGAGGTTATTAGGGTTAAATATGCTATGTTGAGCTTAGAAGAGAAGGATTTCATTAGGAAATCAGTGTTTTCTATGTGTTGTTTTGAGGTTATTGATGATAAGAATAACAATGCTGTTAGGATTTTAGAGGGTGCCCCTGCATTTATAAAGAACAAGCTTGCGCAGGTTTTTGTCACTTTGGTTTATTTTGACTACCCTTTAATTTGGTCTTCGGTGTTTGTTGATTTTTTGCCTCATTTGAGGAAAGGGGCGGTGGTTATTGATATGTTCTGTAGGATTTTGAATGCTTTGGATGATGAATTGATCAGTTTAGATTACCCACGGACACCTGAGGAGATGGGGGTTGCGGGGCGGGTTAAGGATGCTATAAGGCAGCAATGCATAGCACAGATAGTGAATGTTTGGTACGAAATTGTTTCTATGTATCAGAACTCTGATCTGGACCTTTGCTCTAGCGTGTTAGAATCAATGAGGAGGTATATTTCATGGATTGATATTGGGTTGATTGTGAATGATGCATTCATTCCATTATTGTTTCAGCTGATTTTAGTTAGCGGGGGATCTGAGCAGCTTCAGGGTGCTGCTGTGGGGTGCATTTTGGCAGTGGTTTCCAAGCGGATGGATCATCAATCAAAGTTAGCAATATTGCAGAATCTTCAGATAAATAGGGTTTTTGGGTTGGTAACTGGAGATATTGACTCAGAGTTGGTGTCAAAAGTAGCTGCATTGATTACAGGGTATGCCGTTGAGGTTCTGGAGTGTTATAAACGGGTGAACACAGAAGATGCTAAGGGTGTTTCTCTGGAGCTTTTGAATGAAGTTTTACCATCTGTTTTTTATGTAATGCAGAACTGTGAGGTGGATACCACATTTAGTATTGTGCAGTTTCTCTCTTGTTATGTTGCCACTATGAAGAGCCTTTCTCCTTTGAGAGAGAAACAATTGCATCATGTGGGGAAGATGTTGGAAGTTATTTGTGCACAAATTCGTTATGATCCTATCTACCGTGATAATCTTGATATGCTGGATAAGATTGGGAGAGAGGAAGAAGAAAAGATGGTGGAATTTAGAAAGGACCTTTTTGTGTTGTTACGTGGTGTGGCTCGTGTGGCACCGGATGTTACTCAAATGTTTGTCAGAAACTCTTTAGTCAGTTGTATCTCATCTGTGTCAGAAAGAAATGTTGAAGAGGTGGAAGCTTCTCTTTCTCTTTTGTATGCACTTGGAGAGTCATTAAGCGATGAAGCCATAAAAACTGGAAGTGGACTGTTGAGCGAATTGGTGCCAACCCTCATTTCGACTAGGTTTCAGTGCCATTTTAATAGGTTAGTTGCACTTGTGTATTTAGAGACTATAACTAGATATATCAAGTTTGTCCAGGAGCATACCGAGTATGTCCCCATGGTCCTGACTGCATTTCTGGACGAGAGAGGAATTCACCACCCAAACTTCCATGTGAGGCGTAGAGCTAGTTATCTGTTCATGAGGGTTGTGAAATTGCTAAAAGCAAAGCTCGTTCCTTTCATAGAGTCAATTTTGCAGGTAGTAAGCAAACCATCTTCTAGTTTTATGGCAATAAAATGTCTATAAAACTTGTTCTTATTAGATATCATTCAATTTTGATATCTTGATATTCTTTGAATCGACAGAGCCTCCAAGATACAGTAACTCGGTTTACATCTCTGAATCATACATCAAGTGATTTTTCAGGATCTGAAGATGGTAGCCACATCTTTGAGGTACTCCAACCATACTGTGTTCTCTTCTTAAATTCTCTCAACTTTTGGTTTTGAATACACATACACATTCAGACATGCATTGCATCTCAACATACAGGTAAATATATATTTTTAGTTTGTATGAAATTTCCATCGTGTGATGGTTCCTTGGTTTCTTCTGATATATGTGGATACAATTTACAGGCAATTGGTCTCTTAATTGGGATGGAAGATGTACCATCTGAAAAGCAATCTGATTATCTATCTTCACTGCTCACTCCTCTTTGCCATCAGGTTATGGTTAAATTTGAAGTTTCCTAAAACATTTATTTACCTTTCCTTTTCACTGCTCATTTTTTGAAGTTTGTTTACTTATACTTATTTAAAACTGTTGTTAGAATCTCTTCTGAAGAGCTTCCTCGAACATGCATCCTGTGCGTAATGGCATTTTTACTGATTTTCTTATACATGCTTCTGAAGTATTCTTGTTTGAGCCAGGTGGAAACATTACTCATAAATGCCAATGCACTGAGTCCGGAAGAGTCTCCAGTGAAAATTGCTAATATTCAGCAAGTAATCATGGCAATTAATGCACTCAGCAAGGTTCTTTTTTCCCTTTGGCTTTCTAAATTCTATTTCATGCTCAGTTTTCCCTTCATTGAGAAAATGTTTTTATTTCATGTTACTTTGTTGGTGGCGATGGGGTGGATATTCTTTAATCACTTGTAATTAATTGACAACACTTAATCACATGAAATTTTTGCACATTAGGCTTCCTCATTTTGGTGATTGTATTTTTTTTCATTGTGCTAGAATACAAACCTAGCATGTTTCTCTTGTCAGAATTTTGTGATTCTTTGTTGGAATCTTAATTTTAAAGAGATGAAATGTCTCAAGAAAATTTCCTTTTCTGACGCAGGGTTTTAGTGAGCGTCTGGTAACCGCGAGTCGCCCTGCAATAGGTGTCATGTTTAAGAAGGTGGGTATTTCAGATCTTTTGTTTTTGTTTCTTGAGCCACATGCTATCTCTGGGTTGGTCACCTTTTGCAAAATCCAGTGTGTTCCTCAACCCCTCTGTATGATTTAACATGATTGTCTTCATCATTTTTATGATTAAGTACTTTTAAGTCAGGCATGATATCTTGCTTATGGCTGTGTTGATATATTTTACCTCCATGCCTCAGTGTGGTGGACTGTTTGCATATTTATTCATTTACCTTCTATACTGGTGGGATGACAGTTTTGCTGCGCTACACTCCATCATCTGTTTCATTCCTGCGTTCTTTGAATTCCTAATTTAGGTCTTCTACATTTTTAATTATTGCAATATTTATGATGATAAATTGAGAATGAAATGTTACATTGCATATTGCTAGATGCTAGGATCTGATAGACACTACTGTAGAAAAAGCTAGAACAGAAATTCTGTCATTCCTTCTCTTTTCTTTGTGATGATGTTTTATTTTCTCTTTGTGATCCAGACATTGGATGTTCTCCTCCAAATACTTGTTGTTTTTCCAAAGATACAACCTTTACGGAACAAGGTAAGAATGGGATATGGGGCCATGGAAGTACTTTAATTTGATATTTTGTTGGCTTTGCATATTGCCTAAAGCTAGCATTCATTGTATTCAGGTTACGTCCTTCATTCATCGTATGGTAGATACTTTAGGTGCATCTGTATTTCCATTCCTTCCCAAGGCATTGGGACAATTGCTTGCAGAAAGTGAGGTAAAAAAAACAATTCCCATCTTACCAGTCTACAATCTCCACTCATACAGCTAATATTGATGGTTTTTTTTTTCCTGTTTTGCTGATTACATTATTTCTATTTTTATGTAATCCTGAATGCTCTTTGGATGGAACGGGATTTGATTATTTGCCTGGCTTATTTGTTCTATGGATGATGTCCTGGGGCAGGAGCAAAACCTGATTGTGAGCCCAAATCAAGTTTAGGAGGGGGATGTATTTTATTGGGGTTTTTTACATGCAGATCTGTTGTGGTCATTCCCTAGGACTGTGTGCAATATTATTCAAGAATAGAAAATCTCCATATATTTTTTTTTCTTGTCACTTTAAGTTTTACCAATTGACAACTGGAATTGCTATATGTCAAGATATTTGACCCATTAAAAAGGAATTTGGCCTTGCTTTACTGAACTAGGACAATAATGATTTTGATAATATCAGGTACAAGTTGGTGCAGGACTGGTTTGAGTTTTTATTGTACAAGTGTTTTATGTTGGGTTCGGGCTTGGACATTCTGGGAATGAAATGTCTAGATGGGTTTGGAAATTGAGTTGGAATGAGTGAAAAACTAATGGTGTCATTGCTAAAAATATTGCAATTGTACTTATTGAAATACTACATAGCTATACAGAGAGAGAGAGGCTAGTGTCCCACAGAGAGAGATTAATAGATATTCCCAGGGCGATGCTCTCTCACCCATGCAAAATTGAGACCCATGGTTTTCATGGTGCATCCTACTTTTATATGAGTAGAAAGCACTGTATCAGGAGTACCTAATAATTTCCTAGTGCAATAAAGACTTAGGTTCCTAAATAAGTGAACACTACTGTTCAATCTAGGAAATGAGAACCTAAACAAGAAGCTATAAATATTTTTAAAGATAACTAAAATAAAAATCTTGACCTATGAATTTTCCAGGAAATCTAAAATTATCGAAATACCCCTGCAAACCTGAAATTACAAGATATTCCTGAGTTATGGAATCAAACAAAACCACATAAAATTAATTTGTTCAATTCCCACAACACAAGCTGCTGCATTTTGGGGAAATTTATGTTTTGTAGCAGTAGTTAGGATGTTAATTTACTCCCTACTTTCAGCCTGCATGAGTACGGTAGAGTGACAAAAGGAATGATCCCATCTTGTAACTTTGATTGAAAGCATTAAATGGTTAAAGTTTAGTTTGTTGGGCTCCCCTGGATGTGAGACAGCAGTTATTTTTGTTACAAGGGTTCTAGTTTGCTTTGTCCTTTCAGCAATTCCTTAAAGGTTTAGCCATGGCTGCGTATTATTTGATGTTGTGTTCGGATAGAAGTTACACAATTATACATTTCTTGCCATCCCCAAGGATGCTAATATGTTCGAGCAAGTATAATCTTGTGCTGGACTGAAATGTCAGCTGTCTCCTTGTGCAATGGCAGAGCCTGAACAATTTTTGTGGTCAATGTACATTTTATCATTTTTAAACAGAACATGCATTTTTTCATATTAGGTTTTGTTGCATTTTTTTTTTCTTATCATATGTACTAGCACATTCTTAAAACAACAAAAAGAAAAAGATGAGAGAGAATAAATATATAAAAGAATAATGAATTTCTTGTTTGATTTAGAGCAACATTTGGAAGTGGAACCTCATATAAGTAAGCAATTGAAAATAACACATTAGATGTTGGTTGAAAGAACAGAAAAAGAAAAAAGAAAAAGAAACGAGTAATAGAACTTGTGGGGAGAAAGTAGTTTTTATTTCAGGTAAGTTTTGCGGAGAAAGGTGAAAAGGAAAGTTTAAGCATAAACTACTAGATTTTTTCTTAACACCATAACGAGAAATAATTTCTCAAAAAGAAAAGAACATAAGAGATATAAGAATATTATTTTCAATATTGAAAGAGAAACTTTGTGGTGAGAGAGAAAATGTGAAAGGTGTGGACGGATAATATTGCATTTTCACTATTTTTGCACCAGTTTTAATAATGGCTCATTGCTGTATGCTATGAAAAAAATATCCTTTTATAATCTAAATTAAAAAAGAAGGTGCTTTCATAATGGTTTAACAGTTCTAAACACCTGTAAGCAGACCCCTTATTTCCTGCTGCAAGTGCCTTTTTCTTAGGCGCTTGTTGTTCTGGTTTCTAGTCACAGTTTTTCATGTACATGAATTGTAAAAAACCACCATTTGGCATCTTTAGTGCTTCCCTTCGGAAGTTACTTAGATTCAACTTCTTTATGATGATATTAGACTAAAGTGATGGTTTTTTCCCAGATTTGATGGGGATAGCTCTACATGGACATCTTTTGGAACCATGCATGAAAATGTTCATTGCATTAAATTGGTTTCACATTTTCTCTTGTGACATGAATGCCTGATTCTAGATTTTGTTTTATTGTAGCCAAAGGAAATGGTTGGTTTTCTTGTTCTACTCAATCAGCTTATATGCAAATTCAGCACCTCGGTGCATGACATAGTGGAGGAAGTTTTTCCTGCTATTGCTGGTAGAATATTTAGTCTTATCCCAACTGAACCATTTCCTTTAGGACATGGAACCAATTCTGAGGTATGGAAATTCTTTCTATAGATATTTATCAATCCCTTGGGTGTAGTTAACATTCTCCTTTCAAGGGTCTCTCTTTAAAGCAAATGATGAATTATTTTTAGCTTCATTATATTAATTTTCCAGACATTGTTCAAGTTTTGGTTCTTAAGGGTTTAAATGTTATCTTATGTGTGCTTGGATGGTATCTTTCCTTTCTGTTGCAAGAATATAAATTTGTGTGAAATTATGCTGCTATCCAATATTACTTCTACTTTTGTTTACATCACATTGTTTCATGTACTATTTCATCATGGTGAAAGCATGCTCGATGGTGAAGGCATCATAATAGTTGGCAATTCAATTATTTTCATCACAGTGAAAGAATGCTCGATGCACTTTGCAAATCTTGATTGACATACTATTTCAAATAAATTGAAAGTTGTTTTTCATTAAAAGTATCCTAGGCAAACTTAATTCTTTATCTGAAGGTGATGCTCTGAACTATCTTGAATAAGGACCTGTTGACTTGGTTTCCAGGAAATTCGTGAATTACAAGAACTCCAAAAAACATTGTACACGTTTCTTCATGTGATAACTACACATGATCTATCTTCAGTCTTCCTTTCACCTAGGAGTAGAGACTACTTGGATAAGATGATGCAGTTGCTACTTCAGTCAGCTTGCCATCACGAGGATATTCTTGTGAGGAAGGTGCGTCTGATACATCATTTTGTCTGTTGAAGGTTTGGATTGTTGATATATTTGCACTGGCGTGAACTCAAGGTATCATTTTATCCCTCTGTAATTCAGGCATGTGTGCAGATATTCATTAGATTAATTAAAGACTGGTGTACAAGACCTGATGTTGAAGCAAAGGTTTGTCATCCTCCCTCAAGGATCCTGTTCTTAGTGGCTTTTACGATGTTGATTTCTTTTTCTTTGCTCTAATGGAACTGAATATTCAGGTACCTGGTTTCCGAAGCTTTATAATCGATGGCTTTGCTAAGAACTGTTGTTTTTACAGCGCACTTGACAAATCCTTTGAGTTTCATGATGCAAACACTGTAAGAACTGTACAATAGATTTTGATACCAGTGCTGTCTCCCCCC
>SRLM01000203.1:1265184-1315520 GCA_015708895.1 Populus ilicifolia | reverse complement strand
CCCCCCCCCAAAAAAAAAAAAAAAAAAAAACAAAGTTATAAAGATGCACCTTATCATTCCTATTTTTCCCACTGCATCTCATACTGTTTTCTGTGCCAAGTTATTGACCATCATCCCCATCTCATTCTTATTAGTTTAATAATTGGATGTTAGATATTGACTGTTGAAAATTTTATGGCCTGGTTGTTGATACATGTTTTTGAAGTTGCTGTTCTGATTCTGTCTGACAGCTCATTCTGTTTGGAGAAATTGTACTTGCTCAGAAGGTTATGTACGAGAAGTTTGGTGATGGTTTTCTTATTCATTTTGTAACAAACTGCTTTACTACTGCACATTGCCCTCAAGATTTAGCTGCACAATATTGCCAGAAGTTGCAGGTAACAAAATAGTGCTACATACCTTACTAAGTTTTTGGATGTGTGTGTAAGTGCATTTTGTCCAACCAAATATAAATTATGGGATCTGTCCAATTATTATGGTTGCTTGAGTTTTTGTTTTCCTGTGTTTTTCAAATCATATTTTATTCTAGCAGTTGTCTAGGGAAAGATTATATCCATTTTTGGCTTATACTTTATAAATCTGACCAAGTTGGGGATTGTTCTCCAAACTTTCTAGTGACATGATAATTTTAGTCATATGAAATCTTCCAACTTGATAGAAATATGTGACATTATTAGGCACCCACAGGTGAGCCCTTCTCTGGTGCTAAATCCCTGCGCAGAATTCCCACCCTGAATTTCTTCAATTCTGTTACGAATTAGTGCAGATGTTTGGGTTTCAATGCATCATGGACAGAGATAGAGTCACTTTAAGCCCATGATATTGGAATTAATGATTTCATCAAGTGCAATTTACTGTATATTTCCCTGTAGGAATGGGAATAGAAAGGTTATAGTTTTACAGGGAGAGAAGGGAATGATAACTGATGGTAAGTTATTTATTTTCAAATTCATTGGATGTATGGAAGTTTGAAACATCATCTAACTTGCTTGTTTGGTTGAAAATGGAAGGGGTTTTATAATTATATATTTGTATCTTTCATCTGTGGAAATTGGATTGGATTGATGTATCTTTCATCCGTGGAGATTGGATTGAAGATTATAAACTCAATTCCCTTTAACACTTGAACTTTGGCTGTTGGGTTTTAAGCATTTGAATGGATTGGGGGCTGTGGCAAAACCCTCCTATCCTCTCTTTCTCCTTTAAAATAAAGCCCCTTCTAGGCAAAGCTCGAAGGGTTTGATCTCCCCTTTTCCTTTCCCTAATTCTCAAAACCTTTTAATCCAAACCTAGTATCAAGCAAGTATGATTGAGAAAGTATTGAGGTTTTGGTTATTTAAGCTCTTAAATAGATTTTGTTATTGAAATTTCATGTTTCTTTTGTCAGGAAAATTTTTCTGTTATGCACTGAAAGTTTTAGGTCCCTATAGTTTGTTTGAAGGAAGCATTTGGGGTTACAAATATCTTTGCTTTATATCTCAATGAATTAGGCTTCCATGATGAATGCAGCTACATGTATCACCAGAAACTGACATGTCTAAATGGGTATAGAAATAATCAAATATGGTTTAATTTCTCCAATTCTGCTTTGTGCTTTTGATGTTTGTATGTGCAGGGTAATGATATGAAGGCATTGAGATCATTCTACCAGTCAGTCATTGAGAATTTACGACTGCGACAGCAACAGAATGGAAACCTTGTTTTCAGATAGCAAGAATTATTATGATTTTTATGGAAATCAAAAGTCGTTTTGCCCAATTGTTCTGTGATATGTATTTTTTTGCAACAATCCAATTCCGTTTCAAGGTGTGTTAAGACTTGGCTATGTGCTGGTTATCTTGCTTGGAGCATATTCTTTGGTCTGTGTTGCTCTTACACAATTTAATGTGCAGGTTCTTCATGTAAATAGAACGTAGAGTTTATTGCATGGACAACGAGGTATTTTATGAACTGAACTCCTTTTTATGGTGGTCTGGTGTAGATTGATTATTGCTTTTTGGAATTGATTTTTGTGGAGTAACTGATTTGATCTCACTTCGTTGCAGTTGTATATTTCCGGCAACAGTTTCTTTATCTTGAATAAGCTGGTTTGGAAGAGCAGCTTATTTTTTTTGGGTGGATGTATGTAGTCAAAAGTTAGCTGTCTAGGTATTTAAATGAAATGGCTAGAGTTTTTGAAGGGCCATATTTAGCAGTGGGGGAGAATGAAAAGAAATTTTGTTTGGGATTATGCCGTGTTTTGTTGTTTATTTCGTTCTCATTTATTCCAATCGAGTGCCTGTGATTCTCTTTCCGCATTGGGGAGAAGAGTAGCGGCATTTTCGTTTGTTTAGAATTTTGGGAATCAGAAAATAAAACGTTTGCTTATAAATTACTGGCTGTCTTGGATTTTCTCGAAGCAGTTTTTTCTGTTCTTCTTCTCAGTATCAAGGGCGCACCTCTTTCACTGATTGTTTTCCATTTTGTCCTTATCGAGAATTTCTAGTATTAGCAATCGAATTTCTAACCCCAGAATCCTGCCCCATATGAAACTCCAGTAGACTTGATTTGTCAGTCATAAGTTGGTGTATTCTTGAAAGTTATATGGTTTTGGTCCTCTGCATGATGAGGGTGGTTGGAACATGTTTTAATCTTTTCAATGAAATCTAGCAGCGTGATCACTGTTGTTGATAATTTTGCCTTCTGACTGACGAGAATATGCTTAGCATGCTTTTGTAGTATCCATGTCGGCTGGGATTTTTTTTGCCTTTCATCCTAAAATGGTGCCAGGTGATTTTTTTCACTGCTTGAAAGAATGAGACTTCCATAATCTCATATCATTCCAGGCTTTTGTTTTGCTGGTGGGAACGCGTCATATACACCTTTGGTGGGGGTAGTTAGCGACCTCGTGATCATTAAATAAAACTCTTCACAAAAACGTTGTTAGTAGTAACCTGCGACCTGTCATTTCATAATAGTTTGTCTTGCTTGCTCTCTCACGGCTGGTGCGTATTGATGTGTTATTTCAGAATGAAGAAGGTTCCCGCAACTTTTTCAAGAATTACTGTTGAGTTAAGGTGGCTATGTCCTTGTTTGTGTTGTTTGTAACCCTTCCTTTTATCTCAAGTCATGCCATTTATGATTCTACTAATAGGAAACCCGCGTTATGCTGTAAACCTTTTTTTTTTATTGTAGAAAAAATTTGATGACTTTTTTTATTATAGAAAAAATAAGGATGTGATTTTTTTTAAAAAAAAAATTCAAGATTATAATAATTGACTTGAGGTTTGAAAATATTAAAAAAATAATAAAAAAATCAAGTCAAAATAACTCGATAGAAAAAAAATTAATAAACAAAAAAATACTATTTTTTTTAAAAAAACTCAAGAAATGATATTGAAATAATTTCTTTTTACAAGTTCATTTATATAAGTAGTAAGTATTATTTTACTGTAAATAAAAAGAAAAAAACAAAAAAAAATTATTAATGATAATTTTTTATATAGATTTCAAGGGTATAAAAATATTTTTATTGTTTAATTTCAAAGTTAAACAACAAAATTGTTCATCACCAATCCACAAATAATATTTGAATTCCTATAAAAAAGATGACTTGACCCTCAATATCAAAGCAATTGCAAAGGGTAATAAAAGAAAAAATAATCATTATACTGCTTGAAGGTACCGTGAATCTCTTCACATGTTACACGAAAAGGCCACTCCCTTTTAGTTTTTACTTTTATTTCTTTTTACTGCGGGTCCCCCCTCAGGTTTCAACCCATTCATGTATGGTTGGCGTCATGATATGGTCATTGACCCTTAAGAAATTTACGAGGATGCGGGTAGGCTCCTGGCAGCATATACACTTGCTGTTTGGCTCCTCGCCACGGCCATTGCAGGCAGCTTTGATCCTTGCCCTTTCTCCTAATTGGAAGGACTTTCTTGGCATCATGCCTTGCGATTCTCTTCATGATTCTGCATTGCTCCTTTTTCTTGACAAGAAGAGAATCAATGTATTCCCCCCTCTTGTTCAGTGGACGGTCCCTTTCTCATCAGTTAATCACATGTTTTTTAACCAATGCGAAGGATTCATGTATGTTTTCCATTATGTCAATCTTCCAACCTTTCTTCTCTAAGCACAGCAAGTCTTCCCTGCACGTTTAAGCGTCTGTTGAGAATGCTGAACCTGTGTTCTTAAATTTTTTTATTTTTATTTTTTATTTATATTAAAATTTAATATAGTTTATACATTTTGGATCATTTTAATGCGCTGATGTTAAAAATAATTTTTTTAAAATAAAAAAATATTATTAGCATATATTTCGGTACAAAAAATTATTTAAAAAGCAACCGTTACCACACTCTCAAACACACCCTGAATATGTTTCATTTAATATGTTTATCTCATTTAAATTTATGATATTATAAACTCTTTTTTTAAATACATCAAAAGTGAACATCTCATCTATTAGTTTTTTTTTTTAATGTCGGGTATATGATTTTACGTTTTCTTCCTTTCTTATCTCTTATCTTGACTTGTACCCAGAAAAAGATAAAAAATAAAACAAAATAATATTGATTCCAAGTTGAAAAGAAATAAAAAAAATGAGAAAAGTTTCCTAACAAGATACTTTGAATCATAATTAATTTCTTGACATGGGTTTCCTGTAAATACTTTTTTCAAACCAGTAAAAGGCAGCATGTTGAATACTTTTTTTTATAAGATATAACAGTCGAAAGAACAAAGAAACACACACATATATAGATGTTAGGTTAAATGATTATGAAAATGTCAGAGTTCAATATTTTTTTAAATGATTATCTTTTGATGTTTGTTCCATGATAAAGATTTTAGTTATACCTCAATCTTGACTAATTAAAAAAATAAATATTGATCTGAGGTTGGAAAAAAATAAAAACTTAGGTAAAATATTTTTATTTAAATACATACAATTATAACAATAATCATGATAACACGAAAATGAAACTAGAATAATATAGTTAAATTACTAAATAATAGAATGATTAAAATGGATTCATCGACCCAAGGCATACGAAATGCATTTAACATGAAAATAATCAAACAAATGCGTTGATTTTGCGGCGTTCAAGAAAGGAGCCTGAAGTTTTCAAAGGAGACAGACAATAAAATCTTTATGCACTTACTAATATTATTATTATTACCATCATAATTTATTTTCATAGATTGCCTCCTTTGTCAAAGAAAAGCCACCATCGATATTGCTTTTTCTTGTTTAATAACTTAGACGGTCGGGAGACTCGGTGGGCAGGAGAAGAATGAGTAAAAATAAGATCAAAGAAATATGGATTATTTTGAGCAAAACCTCTCCCTGCAAATTATATATATATATATATATATATAAAGCAGTCAGTGCCCAGATGACCTTAGAATATATAAATGGAGATTTCCTCTCTTTTATGACATAAAACGCAGCCTCAGAGATGATGTCATAAATCCAGCAAGAACATGCACAGACAAAAACACTGAAGAAGAAAGGCAGAGCACTGATGACCTTCTCTTTTATGACGTAGAACTCAGCCTCAAAGATGATGTCATAAATCCAGCAAGAACATGCACAGAAAAAACACAGAAGAAGAAAAGCAGAGCACAGATGACCTTAGAATGTAAATGGAGATTTCCTCTCTTTTATGACGTAGAACTCAGCCTCAGAGATGATGTCATAAATCCAGCAAGAACATGCACAGAAAAAACACAGAAGAAGAAAAGCAGTGCATAGATGACGTGAGAACGATACCAGGGAAGTGAAAATATCACGAATGGCAGACTTCAATTAGAGAAAAGCTTAAATAATTACATCCTTCACTGTCATTGAACATGTCAAGCAGTAACATTTGAACTTCATGGCAATTAAGATGGGGACACTCGAGCGGTTGAATGGCGTCCGAAACCCTGTCTTGCTGTCCACTTTTCTTTCTTGTTAAGCTTTGTGCCAGAGGACAGCCGAAAACATGTGTAGAGGTACAAAATTTAAACTTTCAGAAAAATAAATGAAATGCAATGTCCAAGAGCTATCATCTTAACCTGCAATAAGCAGTGTTGTGTATTCTTTTATTATTATTTAGAACATATTTAAGACGTGTTTTTTATTTAAAATTATTTTAAAATATTATTATTTTTTAAGATTTATTTTTAATATCACCACACCAAAATTATCCAAAAAATATAAAAATATTAATTTTAACCTAAAAGAAAATTCAGAAATCTTCAAAAGAATATTTCACCTGCAAAAACAAATATTGCCTTGATAATTTTTAAGAGCTGGAATAGATCTTACAGGGATTCACATCTTTATAATCTGAAGTCTTTTAAATCTTACTCATAAATCTTAATTTTAAATCATTGAAATATCTGATTTTTTATATATATATATATATAGAGGATTTATCAATTATGATGCGTCAAGATTATATAAATTTCTTTCGATTTAATTTGTATATTCCGTGGCATACAAGCCATTCATGATGTGGTGACCTAGCTCAGCAGGGCTTTAATTATTCTTCATAACTCGGTTAAGATTTGAATTTTGTTAGCTAAACAATTGACAATTCTTCAATTTCTCAAGAAACTTCACCTGCTAGTAATTATAATCTTAAAGAAAGGAGACAGAGAAGAGGAAAGAGAAGATAGCCTGATTATGATGAATGTTATAAGCCTATCATCTTATTTGGTTTGTTTAATTTTGGGACCATGATACCTTAACGTCTGTATGTTAGAGGTTTATTTTGTTTTATTTTTAATTTTTGTTTCCAATATATATATATATATATTTGTGGTTCATTTTGTTTGTAAGATATTTTATTTTAGAACTAAGTTTTGATATTAAATTGATTAAAAATTAAATTTTATAATTTTTTTATGAAATAATCTCGGTTTTATATCTTATACTACGAGTACAAAATATTAACTATAATTATCATAGGTTTTTTTTAAAACATTTTTTTACTTTGATTTTTTTTATTTTATTATTCAATAATAAATTTATTAAAAATTAAGAATAGTATGATATCATGACCTGGATAGTGAATTTACCATGCAAACCTGCATTGACTTGGACTTTTATAATATTTTATTTCATTTTATTTTTATGTTAAATCCAATTTTTATTTTTATCGTTGATTTTATTTGCTTTAGATTTTTTTTAAATTTCATCCTTTAATATTGTATTATTAATGATTAAATTTTATAATTATTTTTTAATATGATGATATTGGTCTTATGATTTGGATCATATTTATGAAATGTTATCTAGGATTGAACTTTTTTTAAATTTGTTTCACAATAATTTTCTTTTTTTATTTCAGCCATCAATATTGAATTTATTAAAAATTAAATTTTTTTATATTTTTATAATTTATTTTTTATAATAATTCAGTCTTATGACTCGAGTTATGAGTTTGTCATACTAACTCAGATAGGTTTAATTTTTTGTTATTTTTTAATTTTTTTTTAATATAAGGTTACCTTAAAATTCAGCTTTTAGGCAAGTGTTTTTTCTACACGTCATTGTTATTATTTTTCTTATTTAGATTTAGATTTAGTATATTTATTATCATTAATTTCTTTTTATCATATAAGTAAATAATTAAACATTTTATTGGATCAATAGGGTTTGAGGTTTGGAAAGGAGGCTAAGTTGAAAAGGACAAATTAAAGTGGCCCATTAGCTTAATTTAATTTTAACCTATGCTCTACAATATTGTAACTGCTGTTTGTAATTCAATATTTTATGGGGTTGATGCTACTGATGTTGATCTATGGTGAAATAGACTCATGCAGGTTTCCTTCTAAGAAATCGAGTGGCCAACGATGTAGGGATTCGTGTAGAAAGATCTCTAAGTTAGTTGCTAATTTAGAAAATTATAAAACATGTAAGAATTAGCCTTCTAGTAGTAACAGCTGTTCTCACTATCCAATTCCAAGGCTGCCCTAATCAAGGCTGTCATCTCAGGCAGTTGAAATAGGAAGCGAATCACCTATCAATTTTCTCTTACTCTTATTAATTATAATTACTATATATTCCACCATACTATTTGGGTCCGCCGGCCGGCGGGACTCGTTAGCTCAAAATGATGTTTTTTTTTTTAAAGTATTAACAGTGACAAACAGCTCCTCCACTAACCATATTACTAATAGCTTAGCCTTATACAAATGATATTTAAAAGGTGGCCACATGTGTTTATCATGTTATAGTTTTTGATCATGATTAGAATTAAGTAGTAGAAGTACAAATTGGATTTTGGCCATTAATTCATGTTCGCTAGCATCCGTGTATGAACGATGAACTTGCTTTTCCCAGACGACCAGCAGATGAAATCGCACAGAAATTTTAGTGTCAAGGTAGACCAAGATTTTTTAAATAAGAGCACGTCTGTTTTTCAAAGTCATGAATAGAAAACTGTGCTATTTCCTACTCTCTATCTGCTACAGAGACTGGGGAAGTACGGGAAATGTTTTTTTGAATAAGGTAATCATTCTTCTAGAATAGGGAGATTCCGTGTGCCGAGCATTTTCCCAGAAGGAAAATAATGTGATTGGTTATCATCATTCGAACACAGACTTCCTTTCCAAGTCTTACAATCTGGTACACGTTCTACCAACACCATTAATCCCTTCCTTATCTTCACTACTTTCCTCATTAAATACTCTAAGCCAGCATTGACCAACCCCATAAAGGCTGCATATTTATATATTTATACACAGACACACATCACAAGCTTTTGCCAGAAGCCTCAGTAAGCCTTTAATAGATATTAGAGGATGGTTCTCAAAAAGTTCACTTGGAAATCAAGACTCCTAGGATGTCTCAGAGCTGAGAGATCACGCCCAGAGCCAAAACAAACATGTTCTCAGAGGCTATCCCTTTCAGACTTGAGCAATCCTGTTTCACCAATTTCATTCAGCGACCTATCCATTTCTATTTTTAACCTTCATGTTTTCACACTGAAAGAGCTACAGACAGTAACGAATGAGTTCTCAAAGAGCAATTATCTTGGGGAAGGTGGATTCGGGGCTGTGTACAAAGGATTCATTGACGACAAGCTTAGGCCAGGATTAAAGGCTCAGCCTGTGGCTGTGAAGGTGCTGGATTTGGATGGCTCTCAAGGACATCGAGAGTGGCTGGTAAGCAAATAGAGTCAATTCAATACAGTTAATGGAGTAGGTTGGATTTTTCAAGTGTTTTGTCGAGCATGATAAATGTTTTCAATTTTATAGGCCGAGATCATCTTTCTTGGGCAATTAAAGCACCGCCATCTTGTGAACCTGATCGGTTACTGCTGCGAGGAAGAGCATCGGCTTCTGGTGTATGAATACATAGAGCGAGGCAACCTAGAGGACAAACTATTCAACAGTATGTATTCTCTCATTGTAACACCGCTGAAAGAAAATCTTGAATGATCCTATTTGATTGACATATCTGTGTTCCTGGCATGTTTTAATTGATGCAGGATACTCTGCAGCCTTGCCTTGGTTAACAAGACTAAAAATTGCTGTTGGAACGGCGAAAGGCCTTGCCTTCCTCCACGAAGAAGAAAAGCCAGTCATATATCGTGATTTTAAGGCTTCAAATGTCTTACTAGACTCGGTAATCATTTCTCTTCCAGCATTAATTTAATGCCTTGCAAACATAATGCTGGTGTTACAAACAGGGTTAAGTTCTAATATGGAAAGTCTGTTCTTATTTCAGGATTATAATGCAAAGCTTTCAGATTTTGGCCTGGCAATGGATGGTCCAGAAGGAGATGATACCCACGTTACAACGCCTGTTATGGGCACTGAAGGCTATGCCGCTCCGGAATACATAATGACTGGTAATTCAAGCTGACGTTTTCAGTATCAGTAGCTGGGCAATCAATCTGCGTAATTTATTGATAGTAACAGTATTTTTCAGGCCATTTGACCACCATGAGCGATGTGTTCAGCTTCGGAGTGGTACTTTTAGAGCTTCTAACTGGTCGACGATCTGTGGACAAGAACCGTCCGACCAGAGAGCAGAACCTAGTAAAGTGGGCAAGACCTCAATTGAAGGATCCCCGTAAACTATGCCAAATAATGGACCCGAGACTTGAAGGCCAGTATTCGACCGAGGGTGCGAGAAAGGCAGCAGCATTGGCTTACCAGTGTTTGAGTCACCATCCCAAGTCTAGACCAACTATGAGAACTGTTGTCAAGACCTTGGAGCCTCTACTTGCCTTAACTGACATTCCCATTGGACCCTTTGTGTATATTGTTCCAAATGAAGGCAAAATGCTAAGTGATCTAGAAAAGAAGGGAAAAGAAAGTACGGATGAATGTGATGAGATTGGAAACGGTAATACATGCGAAGGAAAGCAGGTGGAGATTAAAGAGAAGGGCTGCGATCGCCACCGCAAAGGCCATCGGCACCGACGGAGAACTAAGTCACTGAGGTCTAGAGCTGTCTATTCTGATACAGCTTTGTATAAAACCAGAGGAACTGGTTTGTACTCTCCCAGAAACTAGAGGGAATTTGCAAATAGGCATAGGTCAGCTTTACCGATAAGCATACTGTACATTTACATTACCTTGCTGTTCTTTTCCTTTATTTTATTTTTTTTTAATTTTTGGAAGTTTCCATGAGGGAATAGTTTGATTTGTGGCCTCTGGAAATGTTGTACTCTGCTATAATTACAGGATACACACCATAAATGGTCAAGCCAGAATGTTGCCTACTTTGAATTTATGCAAGCAGTCTGTTCATACACTATGTATCGCTTTAAGAACAATCCAATATCATTTTTAAGTACCCTTCTTTCTTTCAGAAAGCATCTTCTTTCCCTGAAGCAGGTACTCAAACCCAAATCCCTGCCCCCTGCATTTTTCAAGAGGCAACACTGGGCTAACCTACGCGCACACAACACACACACACACTTGTGATAAAAAACTGTGTTTTGTACAGTGATGTATATATTTTTAAAAATGTTTTTTTGTTTGAACAAGTATTAAAATAATTTTTTTAATTTTTAATATTAGCATACTAAAAAATATATTAATTAAATATTATTTCAAGTAGAACATTTCTTTAAAAAATATCTAAAAACACAAGTTCCCACACTCTCACTGAGTCCAAACCTTGCAAGAGATGGATTGGAATTTCAAGTTCCAGGACCTCGCAAGAGTACCAGCCTTGGAAGCGATTTCGAGTGCAATGAATCAAATGTTGACAGTGATTTTTGACCGAATATTGTAGGTATTTATATATTTTGCTCTACCGAACACATGAAATAGACCATTCTTAAGTTCAAAGGATAAGAAGGAATTCATCTAACCTGTTCGAAATCTACGCCACAAATTCCACGAGGAGACCATACTTGGCTCGAACCAGAATCAAATCTCATCACTTCCACCAACCCACCAAAAGATGAGTCAGATGAAAGTTGATCGCTGGCTGTTGCCATCCCAATGTTGAAACTCAAGGATCCTTTTATTTGAAGCTGGGTGATACTTTCAAAAGCAGTCACCGCTGGAAATCTCCTTCTGCTATCATTACTGATAGAACTAGGGTCACAGAACAAGATTTCTATTGGGTGAGCGAGATTTATATGAACGTTGTCTGACTAAATGCAGAGACGGCCAGCAGGTAGTTCGCCACTAACAGAGAATTTCATGTACTTGACTTTGAGGGGAGATTATTGGTGTTTGAAGACTTCAGAACACTGGAAGAATCACCTCCATAGATTGGTTCCAAAAGGAGACCCATACCATCTGTAAAATAGAATTCAACGTTGCCCGACACTAGCTAACAAAGAACCATGCAATTATTTAGAACCAAGTTTTCTTCTTCTTTGTTAAGAAAAAAACTGAAGTTAATTTATCAAAGCAGTTATTCAGAATCAATCTTGACAAAATCCATCTCAATTATGCTTGCATTACACATATGAATGGAGATGTGAAATTCACCATGAAAACTTTCGTGTACTGCACACATGTTCAAGACGACTTCAGTTTCAAAAACATCAAAGAGTTTGTCTGCCAGCACAAGTCATAATCCATGCGTCTTCAACATGCATGAATTGAAAACCACGACACGTACATAATCAAGACGCCGTTGTGACTTAACTATCAAAACCTCAGTCGCCTAACTTTAATATACATCTGTTGGTTATAATTCTTTAATTGCATAACACAGTTATATGAATAACAGACATAGAGAAGAATTTGTAGAAGTATATTATTATTGATCTCAGAACACTCTTTAAATAGAGTTAGAGTTTTACTTGGAAACAAAGAGAATTCAAAATTCAAAAACATTGCAAAACAATAGATCAAATATGATCAGTGTTTAATTCCTAAAATTTTGGTCTTCACTAGAGATCTTCAATAACGAAATCCATGCAACAATAGCATAACTTCTTGGTCCTCTGTAGCTTTCTAAGGTACTTTTATCAACACTCTTGTCTTAACAACGGCAGATACCAAGCTTTCTTCGTAAATCTTCAAAACTTGCTTTCGGAAAAGCTTTTATTAGAACATCTACAATCTGATTGTTAGTTTTGTAATATAGTAGAGAAACTTCTTCTTCTTTCTGCGCTTTTTTTAAAAAATATAACTTGATTTTAAAATGTTTAGTTTTGTCACAAAACACAAGATTATTTGTAATAGAAATTACAGTTTAATTGTCAACATAAATCTTTGTTGTTCCAATTGATTCATATACAGATTATCAAAAATTTTCCTTATTCAAATAGCTTAATTGACAGTAGCAGTAGCTGCTGCATATTCAATTTTAGTTGTGCTTTAAGCTACATCATCTTGCTTTTTTAAATACCAAGAGCACATGCCTGATCCAAAACTAAAACAATAGCCTAAGGTGCTCTTCATGTCGTTCACAAATCCTGCCCAATCACTATCAGAGTACTCATGTAGCATGAAATTCTTAAGATGAGAGAATTTTATTTCATAGCTTATTATACCCTTGACATATCTTACTATTCTTTTTGCAGTTGAAGATGCAATTCACTTGCACAATACATAAAATATGACAGCAAACTCACAACAAATATAATGTCTGATCTTGTAACTATAAGATACATTAAACATCCAATTAAACTTCTGTATTGACCTTCATCTGCTTTGTTTGTTCCATTATTTTTGTTGAATTTTTCCTTCAAGTTCATAGGTGTGCTTGTGCTCTTGCAGCTTTCCATATGAAAATTCTTTAACATATTTTAGTTGACATATAAAGATTTCATTATCACTTTGTTTAACCTCCATTCCAAAGAAGTAAGACATTAATCCGAGATCTGTCATCTTAAACACATCAAGCATTTTTGCTTTGAATTCTTTAATTTATGTTTTATTACTTCATGATACAACTAAGTCATCAACATAAATAGATACAACAATTAAGTTTGCATCAGCTTCTTTTACATGTAATGTGGCCTCACTTAAACTTTTAAAAAAGCCAAGTTTATGTAAATGATCATCAATTTTGTTATACCATGCTCTATAAGCTTGTTTGAGGCCATACAAAGCCTTCTTCAACAGGTATACCTTCTTCTCTTGTCCCTTGACTTCAAAACCTCTTGGTTGTTTTATGTAAATCTCCTCTTGCAGGTATCCATTTAAAAACACAAACTTTACATCCAACTGATAAACTTTCCAATTCTTATGTGCAACAACTGTAAATAGTAATCTGATTGTGTCCAAGCGTGCTATTGGTGCAAACATTTCTGAAAAATCCACACCGAACACTTAAACATAGCCCTTCACAACTAATCTAGCTTTGTATTTATTTATAGAATCATCTGCATTTTGTTTGGTTCTATAGACCCATTTAACTCCTATGGCCTTCTTGTGTAAAGACTTGTCCATCAACACCTATATATCATTCTTTTCAATCATTATAAGTTCACTCTGCATTGCTTCAGTCCATTCATTATTTTTTACTGCTTCTTTAAATTTTGCATGTTCACAAATAACAATATTGCTACTTTCATAAATTTTAGCTAATGATCTTATACCTCTTACTGGTTCATTATCAATATTGTCATTAATAATCTTTAAGGTTGGAGATTTTTGCTTTTCTATTGATGATTTTAACTTTTTTTCTTATTGCTCCCACTTTTATTGTTTATCTTCTATAAAGTTGACATCTACTTACCAGAATTCTTTCATTTTGAGGTTGGAAAATTCTATAAGCTTTTGATAGACTAATATGTATTCAATGAATACTCTTGGTTCTGACTTCTTATCCAGTTTATCTCTTTTCACCTGTGGTACATGAGTGGAACAAATACAAAAAAAAAATTTCAAATGTTGCAGGTCTGGTTTGTATCCAAACCAAGTTTCAAAAGGAGTTTTTTTCTATAAAGCTTTAGTTGACATTCTTTTCAATAGATACATCTAGTCATTTTCATGATACTCTTGCTTTTTTTTTTG
Source organism: Populus ilicifolia (assembly GCA_015708895.1). Classification (NCBI taxonomy): domain Eukaryota; kingdom Viridiplantae; phylum Streptophyta; class Magnoliopsida; order Malpighiales; family Salicaceae; genus Populus; species Populus ilicifolia. The sequence continues at coordinate 1,301,101 of SRLM01000203.1, read as the reverse complement.
TTCACTCACACTATTCTATTGAGATATGTAAGGTGTAGTAAGCTGATGTTCAATTTCAAATTCATCACAGAATTATTGAAATCTCCTGCAGGTATTGTCCTTTTCATTTTCTAATCTTGATGTTTGAATCCTGCACCTACTTTGGTTTTCCATCCATGTTTTATACTTTCAAAATACATTAACAACTATTGATTTGAATTTAAAAAAAAAATAATCCAACAGAACCTGGAATAATCATCAATGAAGATGATATAATATATGTTGTCATTCAGTAAAGTTATACTCAGAGGACCTCTAACATCTGTATGTACCAGCTGAAGTTTTCAGTTTTCTGACCTGTTTTCCATATAGATATGCTGCACAATTTGCTGATCTGTTCTTCAGTTGTGGCACTCCTCTTACAAGAGTATGTTTTTGCATATATATAAGCCCTACATGATGGAAATGTCAAACTCCTTTATGCCACAGTTCGTCACTACATGTTTTTGCAAAAAACATACTCTACCCCTTTTTTGTAAGGTTTAAAGTAATACCTTTTGATTTTATTTTTACCCTGAACACATTTTTTTGAAACCTTTTTTCATAAGTTGTTTGACATTAAGCAAGTTTTAATCAATGTCAAGCATATATAAAAACATCTGAAATATATTTCAAACATGAAAGACTGTTTAAGATAACAATTCATTTGCCTTTGACATCAATATAATCACCATTTCCAATTTTAACTTTGGAAATAGCCTTTCTGTTAAGTTCCTTGAACAAATCCTGATTGTTTGTCATGTGGTTTGTGCTACCATTATCAATCAATTAGGAATCATTTGAATTATTGCCTGTTGAAAAACATGATGCAACAAATAGCTGCTCATCTTTAGGTTGTTGTGCTACAGGATTCACCTTTTCTTCATGTTGTTGTGTTCGACAGATTCTTTCAAGATGTCCAATCTATCCACATTTTCTGCACTTAATATCTGATCTCCGCTAGCACTTGCTTGATTAATGATTTATTTTTTTTTATAGTAGGTATATGGTGGAAATGTTTCCACCTTATTTCTACAAGTTTGAACCCTTTTCTTTTTGATGAATCTCTTATCTTTGCCTCCTCTTTGATATTGAATTCTTGCTTGAAAAGCCCCTATATTGATTCTTCAAGTCCCATTGATCTTCTTTGTTTTTGTGCCTGCAGTGACTAGTATTTTCTGCACAATTTCTATCATTAGAAAATCCTTTTCCAAGCAATCTTATTTTTTTATTATGCTTAGCAATTTATTAGGATAATCTTTAAGGTTTTCGATTTTCTTCATCTTTTGCATTTTAAATTCTGTAATTAAGTTGAGAACTTGTATATTTTTAGTTCTTTCATTGCCTTGATATTTCTTTTTAAGATTTTCCAAATACCTTTTGCAGAATCTAAATTTATTATTTTTGTGAATACTTTATTCGTCATTATAGCATATAAATAAGTTTTGGCCTTGGACTTCTTCTTCTTGTGAATTTTTAGTTGGGCTATAGTTGAATTTGTAGGCAAGTTAGGAATAATATAATTTTCTTCCACAGCTTCCCAGAGATCTAACCTCTTTAGATACACTGTCATTCTGATGGCTCATATTTTATAGTTTTCACCATTGAAGATTGGTGGTGAACCATGTAAGATGATTGTTTCATAATCCATTTTATATTTTTTACTTGTATTTATGGTTTGATATGGTTTGTGTTTTTGTTTCTCTCAACTCACAAGTTCCTTAAGAAAATCTATAGCTCTAATACCACTTTATTGATTATAATTCTTTAATTTCAAAACACAAGTATATGAATAACAGACGTAGAGAAGAATTTATAAAAGTATATTATTATTGATATCAGAATACTTTTTAAATAGAGTTAGAGTTTTACTTGTAAACAAAGATAATTTAAAATTCAAAAACATTGCATAACAATAAATCAAATATGATCAATGATTTATTCCTAAAATCTTGGTCTTCAACAGAGATCTTCATTGATGAAATCCATGCAATAGCAACAACATAACTTCCTAGTCTTCTGTATTTTTTTAAGACATTTCTATCAACAACATCAATTACTCCACATGCAATATCACCATGGATGGAGATGATTTTTTTAGTTATATGATAACTTAGGTTGATTTTCTTTTTTAAAAAAAAAAATAAAATTGAACAACTTAGTGGGTCAACTCGGTTAAAATAACTTACTATGTAATGCTATATCTGTACCCTGCCATAGCCATGGGTAGGGTCTTAAAACATTTACTAACAATCATATTTCAATGTGGGCATCTTTTATGAGCCTCTATGAGCACGAGCCAACGAATATAGTCACAAAAACTCTTTACTTGAATTAACCTTGATTTCTAAGTCGTATGCTAGGCATTGGTGATCTAGTCAATGAAAGGAGAGAGATGAATAAGAAAAATTCCATGAAGAAAGGTAACAACGACACAAAAACGCTGTTAAATTCATAATTGCTTGATGAATACAATGATGATGGTTTTGGTAGTATTATTAAATTCAATTATGATATGGTAACTAAATGGTCAAGTTTATTAAAAAAAAAAAGAGTTGATCTTGAGAGACTCGATTAAAAAACCCAAATTGAACACAATATTGGTTAATTTGGAAAAAACCAAATTATTATTTTTTTAAATAAAACATCGTTATTTTAAATTTTTGAAAATAAAATTTAAGATTAACTTAAATTAATCCACTTGATTTATGATCTAAACCTATATTAAGGTCCCGTTTGTTTGCTTGAAATTAGTTTTTTTAGATAATAGTTTTCTTTGAAAGCGAATTCCTGAAAAATAAATTATTTTTTGATGTTTAGTCGTGTCATGAAAAATAAGTTGAAAAATATTTTTTAGTATTTGGTTATATTATGAAAAAGAAGATAGAAAATAGCTTATTAATGTTTTTTTTTTCAAGTTTATTAAAATAGTAAGGAATAATTCTTACAAATTGAAAAGTTGAATGGGAAAAAAATTGAAAAAAAATCTAATTTCATAAATTATCTCAAATAAAATAAATAATAATCAAAATAATGAAGATCAAATCTAACAAATAAATAATTAAAAGATGATGAAATTAAAATAATAATAATTAAAATTTTATAAATTATTTCAAATAAAATAAGTAATAATCAAAAGAATGAAGATTAAATTCGATAAATAAAAAATTTTAATTAAAAAAATAATAAAAAAAAAAGAAAATAACAATCATAAAAATGAGTACCAAAGTTAATATAAAAATTAAATTAAATCAAATTTTAAAGATTGAAATTAAAAAAAATATTCAAAAAAAATATATATCAATCAAAAGTTTGAGAATCAAATTTGATATAATCAACAAATAATATAATATTTTTAATTTTTTTATAATTTTTAGAAATTGTTTTCCGTTTAAAATAAAAAAAATACTTTCTTAAAAATTAAGTTAAATATTTTTAACTGTATTTTTCATTAATTAACTTCTATAACATCAAATAAATATTAAAAATAATTTTAAAAAAATCACTTTTTAAATAAAGAATCATGCTCTAGGTTTCAGTTTTATAACTATGTGCCAGGGAGGGAGGAGGTTGAAGAGATGGGAAATAATACAGATGTGGAAATCCACGGATCAATATGGACATGCTGGGCGAAATATGGGCCCAATGACAATCAAACTTTTTGCAAGAGCAGATGTCGCTGAGAAAAGCTAAAAGGCCCACTTGTCAAGAGTTTAGGTCAGGTCAATCTTGAATTTTCTCCCATTGACTGTACAAACTTAATTGGAATGAAAGAATCAATAGTCATTTCAAACAAATTAAGCCTATCAGGAGTCCCCCGTGCTCAAAAAATATATTATTCAATTCAAATATAATGTTATTTTATAAACTAAAAAAACAATTTAAAGTGATTTTTTAAAAAAAAGATATGAACTAAAAAACATATAGTACATAGTTTAGGATTTTTAAATGTGTTTTAATGAAAAGATAGCAGTGTATTAGTATTTGATATAATAGAATTTGTATGAAAAACTAATATTTAGATTGAGATAGCAAATAAGAAAAAATAAAATATATTTGTTTTTTTAAAATAAAAGGAGAAAAATTACTTTCACCATCCTTTAGTGTGCTTCTTTTTTTTTTAGTTTGAAACTATTTTTTTTTAATTACATTTTAAATCTTGAACTTTAAAGGTGAATATCACTTTATATTATCGGGAGTTTGCATAAAAACAAGTAAAAAAAAATCTATTGATTGGGTGTGATGTTGTTTTTTTGGTTTTTTATTTAATTATTAATGTGAGCATCTGGATTAATTTATTTATATTTTAACTAATTTTATAATTTTTAAAATTAATAATTATATAAATTTTTAATAATTCTAAAAAAATTTAAATTTATAATCAGTTTGTCTTCATTTCAAACGTAATAGTCCTAAAATTATGAGAAATTTATGGTAACTGGTAAGAGAAAGAGCTCATCATGCTAAACAAGTCTAAAATTTGGATAAAGCTCTTATTACACTGGACTGAGCATGCATTCTGAGGTAATTTGGATCGAGCATTGTGATTTCAAATAATTATCTAAATCATCTAGCAAAAAAGCTTGCCTTGTTCCTCCACCAGAAAAAATATAAGTCACTTTCTCAAATACTTTTGAGGAAATTAATCATTAGGGTTTTGACCTTAAAATATCCTTTTTCGATATAAATAGAAACATTATTTGAAATGGTTTTGGAATTTTGTATATGCGATAGTTAAAACATATTTATTGTTGAGTTTTAAACAATCTCAACACTGAGAAAAAAATGTTATTAAAAAAAATTATGTTTGATTTTGCCTTGAATCATGCATATGTATTTGAATTTTTTTTCTAGATTTGTGTTTGAGAAAGAGAATAAAAACGAGAGTTGTTGTGATAATAATAATTTTTTAGATTTTAATATATATGGAGGTATTATTATTATTTCATTGGCTTTTAATATATACTTTGATCTAAGATGAAAAATATAATATCTAAAAATTTTATTTCAAAGTAAAAAAAATTAAATTATAGGATGCTTAGATTATTTTTCACAATTGTTTTTTATTAAATATAGATATGTGTTTGATAATCATTGGATGGATAGGCAAGTTTGATGAAGTTCTTATAAAAGTTTATTTTGGTCTTTGAGAATTCTAAACCCTTTAATATTAGTCCTTATAATTTATTTTTTAAAAGCTTTTTGGTCATCTAATTGTATGATATGTACAACTTAGCTTCTAAATTAGAAAAGCTATACAATTATGCCCCTGCATATAAATACTCACTCAAATAAAATATTACCAAACCTAGTCACATTTCAATCTACTAAATTAAAAAGTATATATAACTAGATATTAGATGTTATGAAAATTAATAGATAATAATTTTTATTTATGGTATTAAACAAGCTTATTACTTTCTTATGGTGGGGATGATTTTGGACTGTACAAGCATTAATTCCTGTCTTTGTTAAATATGTGCATCAAATACTTAGTAATTTATCATTTGATGTTAATATATTATGATAATTTGTTATCTCATGTGTATCAAAAGCAACCTTAAACATTATAAACAATATCTGATTCATATAAATATTTTTATTTGTTTGTTTTTGTGGTAATTTATAGGTTTATATTTGTATTTAAATTAAAATATATGTTTGATTAAATCTAAATTGATGTTAGAAGAAAAACATATTTAAGATATTTAGTTAAAATTATTAGATATTTATATTAAAAAGACCAAAAAAAACTTGTAATTTTTTTTTTGGCTATAGGAGGGTGTTCGGAATAAGGGTAGAATGGTCAATGTCTGCAAACAATATTCTTTAACAAAATATTATCGGAGCAAGAGAGAGCGATTGTGGTTGACTCTCATGATCAATTATGGCTGGAACATTTTTTATGGACCCCACAATGATTAGTATAATAACCAAAAAACTAGAATTTTATGCTTTGAAAATATTAAAAAAGCAGTAGCAGCCGCAACAGTTCATGCTTTGAAATATTAAAAAAGCAGCGGCCGCCGCAAAAGCAATTACCCGATATAGCAAGTTGGTTGATTTTTATCCTAAGAATGCGATTCCAATTTCCAGTGGTCTTGGTCTTCAGTCTTAACGAATAGTCATGTCGTGTTGCCAAGTCGTTGAATCCATTTGCAAAATACCATAAAGTAGAAAAATCTATAGGCTTCAGACGTTAAATCCACACATATTCCAGACTTCCAGTTAGCTACCGGTCTTGGATTCCACCTGCTTCATGCAGCTCTGGTCAATACATACCCATGTGTAAACAATCAAACCGCTTTTAGTGCTAACAAGAGTTTCCTCTCGCACTCCGTCTCATTGATTCATAAGACTTCTGTCTCGTACATCTTGTTTGGTAATGACCTCAAGTCGGTCACACCCTATGCTTCTTGCCAGTATATTGACCCGCTATAATAACTTGTTTTTTTTTCAAATATAAAAAAATATTAAGAGTTCAAAGAATATTTTAAATATATTTAGTCTGATGATCGTGTTAGATTTAATTTTTAATAACCTTGTGTCTGATTAGAATATCAAATCTAAAAGCCTAATAACTTTAGGTTTACAATGTCATTTATAATACAAATACTCACAAATACTTTTTAAATTTGATAGTCATGTCTTAATTCAATAAATGTAAATAGTTTTTAAAATAAAAAAATAATAAAAACAACATAAAAAATAATAAAAACAACATTGTTATGTTCATCTAAATATTAACCGTGTGAATCTAGTTTATAGTGTAAACATGTATAATGTGGTTCAACATATAAATATTCTATGTATACAGTATTAGCATAGTAATTTTCTTAGAGGATTTAAAATATTGTATAATTTATATCCTTTCAGCTCAAGTAAATTTATCCGTAACTCAGTGATCACTAAGAATAAGCCATATTTCCAACAATATAATCTGAATCGAGGTAATATATCACATGCAATTCAGTTTTTTTTTTTTTTTGGGAGCTTGCGGCTGCATATGAATCCATTTTGTTCAATGATGATTTGATTCTCATGATATGTATACTATTATTATTTGTTAAATAGTTTAACTTAGAAAATTTGGTGTATACCAAAACAGTTTCTTGGGCACAAGGCCGATTTCAATAAAATAAAATAAAAATCTAGAAACGGTGTCGTAAAGGAATCAACTACGTTGTTCGATAAACTTGATTCAATTTTCAATATCAATAGGATCATCACTTATAGGGTTCGAATTTTTTATGCGCATATAGACCATTTTCCAAATACCATCCATTTCTTCACCAAACAATTCCTTGTCTTATGGTGGAGAGACGAAGCCCAGGACAGGATTGGCTAGAAATGCCATGCTTGGCTGGCTAACTTTTAAGGAAACCATCGAGGACCCGACATGCGGTAATAAAAAAAAAAAAAGATAAATGCGCGCGCGCGCTTGTGTGTAAGAGAGGAAGACGATGAATTGATCTCATCACCTAACCAGTTCTCGTCTTATGTGCAGTACAACAAGCCCATGGAAACTTGTTCTTAAAAAAAAAAAAAAAANAAAAAAAAAAAAAAAAAACCCTTAAAAGAAGAGAGGAAGGCAATGTTTATGCAACACTTTTTTAATTTTTTTTTTGTAAAATTCATTTTTAGTTTGATACCAAACTTTATTTTCTTAGCTTTTTAATTTTTGAGTTTAAACAAGGAGAGAGAAACCCATCCAAAAATAGCTAAGGAGAGATAACATTAATTGTTGAGTAAATTTCAGCAATGAAATAAGCTATTTCTTATGTTAATGAGCTTCATTCAAAAAAAATTTATTTATATGTTTTTTTTACCATTTATCTTGCTGGAAAAAATATATTGAGGTTTAAACTTGATTGTTTTCTTTGAACCAATTAAGATATATATTGAATTAAGATTTTTTTTTGAGATCGTAAGGATTTTTTTAAGTGTTTTTAAATTAAAATAGATTGAAAATTGATTTGGATCCAAAAAACCCTAAATTTCATTTTTTTTTTCACTGCCTTCCTGGTGATTAAAAACTAAGTAGATGACACAAAACACTTTGTGTGTTTTTATTTATTATTTTTAAAAAATAATACTGTTATATTTAATAGTTTTATTAATATTTACTTTATTATTTTGTCAAAAATAATTGTACCGACTAATCAACGGACGGACATCTTTTATCAATAAACCTCTCATTGGTAATTTTATTTTTGTTAAAATCTCTGTTAGTAATAAATAATGTATTTGATTTTTAAATATAAATTAATTAATTACTGAATTGATAAAAATTAAATTATTTAATTTTATATATTTAAAATTATAATTTATAATTGCATCCATATATTAGAAATATAATAAGTGAAAAATTTACCGGTTACTATATCGGTAAGATCTGATGTGGCTGGAATTTGAATTTATACCCTGATTCTGTGACTAAAAATAGAGTTTTGGTCGTTGTGCCTCCATTAGTCACAGCACCTACTGCTAGCGTGCCTGGCCTAGCGTACTAGACACCTTGACGCTGGTTGGCGAGGCATCTAGGCTGCTGCCTCGCCAGACACAACGCCTCCCAGCAGCAGTCGTGTGTTGTTGCTGGTCTTCCAACATGAGGCAAAAACCTCACTCTAGAGGCTACGCAATGTGAGAGGTTGTCCTTCGCAATGCTGGCTGGCAGCGGCAATGTTTGCTACAACCAGATTAGCTGCCGACAGTGGGCAGAGAGCCCGACCGGCAATAGAGAAGAAGAACAATTTTTTTGGTCTTTAGGTTTTGGGGAAATTGCACCCTTACCCCTGTCCTTTTTAATTTTAAATATTAGGCTTTTAAGTTTGTATATTGTGACTATGGCCCTAAAACTTTATGTCTAATTACAATTTAGGATCTCAAGGTAAAATATGAATTTATCCTATATAAATAAAATTTAGATTTTATATCCTAAATTAAATTAATTGAAGAAATAATTTTTCTAATAGAATTAGGACTGAATTAAATTGTTTAATTCATTTTTTGTAGTTTTATAATATCCTAATGGGATTAGGATGTATTTAATTAAATGGTTTAATTAATTTTTTTAAAGTAGTTTTTCTTATTTAATGAGTGTTTCGAAGCCGAAATCTTTGCTTGAGAAATTATAAAATTGGATTTGATTGAATATTTTTAAATGTTAACACTATTATTTTAAATTGCACAAAAAGCTAAAAATAAGAATAACATGCAATATATATTTTTAATTATGCATATTAAAATGTTTTATGCATGATATGTGATTATGGATATTAAAGACCAATGCAATTGTGCTTTTATTTGATGGTTGGATAATTGTAATTTTTATTAAATAGGACTTGAATAGCCTGTCTTATCTCTACCTTTTCATATAATTCTTTTCTCATGTAATTCCTCTTGAATGTCACTTGAGATTTTTTTTAATTAATTATGTAAATGTTATGTAATTTAGAAATGTAAAAATTTAAATAAAAAATTATTATATAATCTAAGTCAAAGAAAAAAATGATGATGAATGCTATAACTAAAGTGCTAGCAATGGACTCATGAAGACTTACCATAGCTACTTAAGATTTGATCATTTAATTCCTTTAAATGGCTTGAAGAAATTAGCTTGGATATATCTATAATTATTTAATTAGAATGAGATGCTATAGTTGTATGCTTATATATAAATTGTTATGCATGAAATGTATATATGTTATGTATGATACCTAGTTAATTTATAATGAATTTTTTATTAATATATTAAATATATGTTGAGAACATAAATAGTTACTTTTTAATTTTATATGCATAAAATCAGACTTTTATTCATAAATAATTTGTTAAGTCACTCAAGATTACCATTAATCAAATATATTTAATGTTATAAAATTGAGTCCTGCTTAACTAAATTGTATGATTTGGAAGAGTTATTCATGATCGTATGAAGTTAGAGGCACAAGTTAGATGAAACATATATGATATATTTAGATAAAGAGTTGTCACCTAATTAATCTAAGAGTTACATAGAAATATGATTCATAAACTATGTTATCTATTTAATTTAATTTATTTTAATTTGCTAAGTTATTCAAGGTCAAGCAAATTAAATGAGATTCTATCATACTAGAAAAATCCAAGCAAGAAACTAATAATCATTCTCCTTTTTAATAGGTTGATAGATAAAATAAGTTGTATCATATCCCTGTACCCCTATAACATACACAAGAACAAATTGATTGGACCAAATTTTTTGGACTAATATCAAAAGTTCATAATTCTTTTCAAAGAAGATTATATATGCTTAAAAATCATATTACTCATGTCCTTGATAAGGACATTGTTATTGAAGTTAAGATAAAATATCATTGTTATATTAAAATAATATCACATATAACTAATTAATTAATAATAAAAATATATTAAATTAAGATTGAATTCAGGTCAAAATAAATAAAATTCGACAAATTATCTAAAATCTGTATTCTAATAGTTTTAGATTAAAAAATAGTATCATTTATCCCTTCTCATACGGAATATATGAAGTTAAGATTGAGTTCAGGTGAAATTAAGAATGCCAAGATAAATAAAATCCGATAAAATCAGGTTTGAGTATCTAATACACTAATAATTTTGGATTAAAAAATAGTACCATTTATCCATTCTCATCCCACTTAAAACCCATCCCTTTACCTTTGGGCCTGCTTCATATTCTCACTGGATGTATAAATGCGTTTCCAGCCTTCGAAATTTCCTCCGATAGAAAGAAAAAGAAAAAAGCCTCGAAAATCTCCCAACAAATTAAGGTAAAGAACAGGAACGAAATCGTGTATTAATATTATCAGGAAGGGAAACACATTACATTATTGATAGGGATTAAAGATGCAAATACAATACACCTTTTACCATAAAAGTGCCGACGAAGTTCTGCAAGAACAATACAATGATCATAACATAGAAGATGTTGAAACCCCAACATCAATTTTTTGAAGAATATCCTTGAAGCAAGCTATAATCACTTGGGGTAAACATGAGCTGGAAGACGAGGTTCAGCAACAGCAACAAGAGGGTATTTTTTTGGTGTAGAAAGCCCAAAAATTTCGTCCATGTTCAAGTCCTCCTTCTTCTGGCCATCAGGCAATCTCCATTTAAATCCATGAAGAAGATTTGACAAAGTTGCTTGGATTACCTTTAGTCCTAAAGGATATCCAGGACACATCCTTCTTCCAGCTCCAAATGGCAATAGCTCATAATCATGACCTCTAACATCAATAGAATTACCAATGAATCTCTCAGGGAAAAATTCATCAGGTTTGTCCCATACTTTGGGATCTCTCCCTATGGTCCACACATTAACAAGGACTCGAGAGCCTTTTTTAATGTCGTAGCCATTGATGTTGATATCTTCGCGTGCTGCTCTAGGCACAAGCATTGGTGCCACAGGGTGCAAGCGCATAACCTCCTTAGCAATGGCATAGATGTATGGCAAATTAACCATGTCTTTCTCTTCCACCCATCTTTCTCGTCCAATTACCCTATCCAGCTCTTCTGTTGCTTTCTCAAAAACTTCTGGCTTTCTCAAGATCTCTGAAATTGCCCATTCCACGGTCACTGCGGAGCTTTCAGTTCCACCAGCAATCAAGTCCTGAGAATCGAGAAAAACGAACTTTACTTGCAAGTACAAGAGAAAGATGCTAGGACCACTTTTGAGTGTTGGACAGAATATAATTAATTGATTAGACAATTCCAAATATTAAAAATTCACAAAGCAACGCTAGGATCACTTTTGAGTTTTGAGTGTTGGACATCCACGAATTGGATGAATACATGTGCATCTCACACCCGCAAGTGTTCCCTTCATCAAGAATTTTCAAGTTGTAATAAGAAGGGTAGTGGGCATTATCCCATCTGAGTGTTTATTGATGGGATAACGTAAAGAGGAAATTCAGATATATTGATGTGAACCAAAAGTTAGTTGTTGATAAGATTTTCTGCGTTACCAAGAAAATGGGCGAAGATAATTAGAGCGATTGAGGTAACTGTATACCTGAGAGTCAACTGGCGTGATTAAAGAAAGACCAACTTATAATAAATTTATTAGTTAAAACATAGTACCTGTGAAAATGCCTTCACTCCATGTCTTTCAAGCTTGATCTCAAGATTAGGATCAGAAGCAAGCTGCAAAAGGACATCAACCATATCCTTGGGCTCCCAGTTCTTGTCTTCCTTTCTCCTAGCTTCGTGTTCATCCAACACATGCTCCATAAACTTGTCAAACTTCTTGGATAAAGTCTTCATTCTCTTAATGTAACCTTGCAAATCTAAGAAAGCAATCCAAGGGATCGAGTCGCCAATATCCAACACCCCATTAAGCAAGAACAACTCATCAAGCATTTCTTTGAATTCCACTGGTGTTACTATCTCCTTCTCATTCTCGGAACTCTTGACTGTGTATTTCTTCCCCAACACCATACGACTAATTACGTTAAGACTCACATCTGCAAGGTGATCTTTCAGATTAATAGGCCTGCCACTTGATTTGTTAAGAGTTTTAAGGAGTGCCCTCAACTCCTCTACACGAATGTACTCGTATGACTCAAGGCGCTTAGCACTAAAAAGTTCCATTAAGCACATTTTACGTGCTTGACGCCAATAAGGTCCGTATGGAGACCATGTAATATCTGAGTAATTATAGGTGGTGTATTTGCCTGCAGCTGTTTTGGGGCGGCCAGAGAAGATAACATCGTGGGTTTTGAGGATGGTTTTTGCCATTTCAACAGAAGAGCCAACAACAACTGGGAATGATCCAAATTTGACTTGCATGAGGGGGCCATACTTTTGGGAGAGGGCATGGAGGGAACGGTGGGGGAGTTCGCCTATGAGATTGAGGTTTCCAATTATCGGCCAGGATTTTGGGCCTGGTGGAGGGTTGAGCTTGCGGCGGCGGAGACGGCTGGCTAGCAGGATAAGCGATACAGTGGCAATCCATGCAAAGGCATAGGACATCCAAGTAGGAGTCTCCATTTTGCTTGTTGGTGGGTTGCGTTGGAGGTAAAGAAAGATTTGCGGTGATAAAAATAGCATGAGCTGATGCAGGTATTTATCGTACAGACTAATACTGTTGGCACTGTCGCTGTCCCTTGGAGCCCAGTAAGACAAGCTAGGAGTTGGTAAGCGAAATGTCGCGAAGCTGGGGCGCCTATTCTCAACAACCATGGCCCCCACGAGCTTTGTTAAAGAGGCATTTCGACGAATAATATTTATGGTCTTTCATGCTCAGTTCAGTGGTTAATTAGGCGAAAATTGTGCAACTAGTATATTACAAAATATATATTGAATTAAAATAACATATTAAATTAAAATCTTTGTTTTATGACATTTAATTAATATTATGTTAGAACTATAACATTTAATCATGTTATATTTCGGAATAATATTAATTAAATATTATGGTTATGAATTATCCTATTAATTTAAAAAATATTTAAATTTTATAATATGCTATGTTTTAAAAACATGATACGTTAACTTATTGTGTTTTTAAAGTGAACACATTTATGTTGCTCAACTGAAAAGTTAATTTTATTGTATTTAAAAATAATAATATTTATTAAATATCATGTTTATAAAGCATATTAGAATAAAAGGTGTCCTATTTTATCTAGGTTTTTTAAAATAATATTATTTTATCAAAAAATTTAAATAAAAATATATATTTAGGATAACTTATTCGTTGAAAGGGTACGAAAGAACTAAATTTCCGGTTGTAGTTACCTTACCAGAATTTTCACGTGTCTCTAAAATCGTTTTTAAAGAACTAGAATATGTATTCACTAATTAAAAATGAAAATCATTTTCCTAAAGATGTACCCTTTTTTGTCTTATTTCTCTATTCTCTAAAAAATGGAATACATCAAAAATTTATTTTCAAAATTCTTCACTATATAAAAAAATAATGACCTTATTTGACTCAACTGATTTTTATGTTCATTTCTTTTGTTATTTTCAATGTAATTCAGATAAGATTTTTATTTTCTATTTAAAAATAATATATTGAATAAATATAATTTCTTATTTTACTATAAAAATACATTTAAAATAAATAAATAAAAAATAAAATCAAGAACCAAAAACTATTAGTTAAAGTAAACCCAATTTAATGTTCTCGTATCATGCATGAATACCGAGAGTTATTAGGTGAAATGAAAAAATAAAAGAGAAAAATAATAAGATTAGATAAAATTAAAATGTGTTTTTTTCAATAATTCAGAGTATTTGAGTTAGTATATGCATGTTACAACTAATTCTTGGATATTTTGAACACCTTATGAATTTAATAGATAAATAAAATATTACAGGATGACAAACATGCATATAAAAAATTAAATCTGGATGCAGACATAAAAAATTCCCTAGAACTGCTAGGCCATAATCTTCTATTTATTTAAGATGTGTTTTTAATAGTTCGGAGAACAAGTGAAAGAAATAAGAAAAAATTATTTTTTTTTTAAATTATAGAAAAAAATCTCCGATTAGAAGTAATTTCAATTAAATCAAGAAATTACTTTAGATTTGAATGGAAAATAAACTTGCCCAAAAGAAAAATTGTTTAACTCAAAATTCGAAGGGTAAGTTACAATAGTTATATAAAAGCAGTTTTACTCAAAATTAATTTCTTCTTATGAATCTTGACAAATGCACTCTTGATTGGCTTATTCGAGTTCAACAAGGTATTCAAGCCATTTCATAGAAAAGTGTTGAATTTGAATTATATATTAGAAAATTCAATTTAGTGGAATAGACGTTCGAGTCATCATACTCGAATTTGAACCAACTCATGATAATGATTATTAAGGGAACAATGCCCCATGCTCCTTGTAATTTCCATGAAATGTAATGGCTATGGCATTTTTTTTCTTAATCTTGCGGTCATGACTAATGGCATATCCATGAAATTTATATTAAAGTGCCAAATCTATGGATTGTTAATTCAACGAACAGTCAACATTGGTAGTTTTGCGAGTAGATGCTGGCTCCACCGAGGACCGTCCAAGTGTGTGTTTGAATTGTAATTACAGTTTCAATTTTTTTTATTTAAAAATATATTAAAATAATATTTTTTTATTTTAAAAAATTATTTTTAATATTAACATATCAAAATAATCTAAAAACATAAAAAAATTATTTTTTAAAAAAACACAAGTTAAAATGTTTCCAAACAATCTCTCGCTGTGTTCTCTATGGATAATATTTTAGAAATATTTTTAAGAAAAATTTTACATATTTTGTGTGAGATTTTTGTTTTTTATGATTGTTCTTTTAAGCATCAAAAATAAGATTTTGGTGTGGATCAACAAAAATTAATGTTAGTAAAATATGTTTAGAGTGATATATTTAAATTTAAAAAGAAACTCATACTAGGATGAATAAATTTTTTGATGAAAATAAACATAATATTTAATCTAATTGTATATTTGAGAACGTGATTGAACTTGTATTTTAAAAAATTTAAAAAGATTTTATTTTTTTATTATTAAAATTTAATATAATTTATACATTTTAAATCGTTTTGATGTACTAATATTAAAAATAAATTTTAAAAAATAAAAAAATAACATTAACATGCATTCAGCATGAAAAAAATTATTTAAAAAATAACTATTACCAAACACACTCTAATTTTACATCTCTAATTTTACATTGTGCAAGATTTCATAACATTCTTGTTAGCTGCAATACTTAATTATCAGGAGTTTTACGTTTTTTTATGGGGAAGTCATCGAGGGATAGCATCTTCGTCATACTTTCTGGGCATCTGCATAGTGAGGCTTCTGTAGTCAATGATAGCTCGTCAGAATAACAAAGAAAACCAAGCCATTGCTTCTGGTGGAGAGGGAAAATCGAAAAGTAAAGGAGATGTTTTCCGAGAAGCAAGCCAAGCACAAGTAATGATTAAACAAAATAAAACGGCATGGGGTTTTTGATGTATTTTATTCTGAGAATTTTGCACATGATTTTCTTGGTTACTTCAAGGGAAGAGGTGAGCAGAGTTCACCGTTGACTCTTCCACGTTTGAATAATAAAAAGCATAAGTAAGAAAACTCCATCCGGTTGTTGATCAAGATTAATTCATTAAAAATTAAAATAAAAGTATTTAAAATTTTAATATATATATATATATCCCACATAAAAGAATTTAAAAACATTTTATGAGAACATAAACTATTAAAAAATATTCAAGATTAAATATTCATAAATTAATTATATATTTTTTAAATTTATTAAAAAAATAAAAATAGGATATCACTCAAGTTATACTCACCCCTTAAGTTTCAGGTCAACTGAACAAGGCACTTGGATTTAAAGAGTTAATTAGAAACCTGAATTTTGATTATTTAAAGCTTGTCCATGATTCCATATCAACTGGATCCCAGGTAACCCGTCGAGCTAGACAGATTTTACATCTATCAGAAAAGATTGTTAAGTTAACTTCAGTCAACCTGGTCAACGGTTGAATAATCTCTAGTGGAGAGCATCTTTTCTGAAAACGAGGATGCCGCTGGGATCCATGACAGCGAGTATTTTAGTATTATATGGTTGTTGGAGCTCATTTTTATTTTTTAATTTTCTTTCCGAACAAAGTAATCATTTTTAATTACCACCCCAAGTTTTATTGCATTATAGTATAAAAATAAAAGAGAACGAGGTTTTAATATAATGTTTTCATTATAAATCTATTCATTTATTAATGTCGGTTTTAATATAAATTATTTTTGATATAAACACTAAAAATATATTAATTTGAAATTAATAAAAAAATTTAAATTTAATATTGTGGGTTTTAAATTATTTTTTTTTAATTTTCAATTTGATGATTATATTTTTATTTTGTATAATTAAAACATTTTGAAACGTTTTCGTTTTCGCAGCCCATCATGACGTACTTAGCTGGGAACCGAAAGTCCATTTATACATCCACAAGAAAAAACAAGTACGTGGTTGTTAAGGGGAGAATAGTCAAACTGGCTCAATTATATTCAAGAATTGAATCCGGTTCGACCTCAAGAGCCAAGACTATTAACAATATACTAAAAGGCGTCGGAAAACTACTGTAGCTTTCCCACGCCTTTCACTTTTTCATTTTTAATATATTATAATTATTATATTATATTATATTATAATCACTTTCCCATCGTTAATATATTATATTATTATAATTATTATATTATAATACTTATTATTATTATTATATTATTATATTATAAATGCTAAACTGTTTGTTTTTCAATTTTTTTGTTGTTTTTTTTAATGAATTTTTTTATTTGCTTCTGGGTTTGATAAGTTAGTATAATTTGACAAGTTAACTCAAATATATTTTTTTAATTTAATTTAATTTGTTAATGTTAAATTTTTTTATTTAATTATCAGACTTTCATAACACGTATCCCTGGTTTGATGGGTTAACTTGGTTTGACGGGTTAATCTAGTTAATTTTAAGTAAACCCATTAAGTATTTTACTTTATTTAGTTATTAAACTTTTATGACGCAGATACAAGGTTTGGCGGATTAATCTAGTTAATTCAGATTATTTTTTTTTCTTATTAGTTTTTTTTAATTAGTCTATTTAATTATTATACTTTTATAACACGAATTTATAATCAAATCAACAGCTAAAGCTCCAGGGTCTAATATTGCAGTCAAGTTCACCTAAACTTAAGTCATATAAGTTTAATATTATTATTAATATTATAAATAGTATTCTTGGATCAAGTGTTACAGCTAGACCTAAGGCTTTTGGGTATATATTTGCAAAAAGATCTAACACTATTAGATCTTAATATTTTTTTATAAATTAACTCATAACGTATGTTTTTGTTCCCTTTTTTTTAAGCCTTTTACTATGAAAACATGGTGCAATTTATAGTGAAAAAATTTATGTCTTTAGTTTATTTTTTTTATAGTTTTTTAATATTAAAGTTTTTCTATTTACTTATCAGACTTTCAAGATACAAATTACAGGTTTGATGGTTTTAGGCAGTTGATTCAGATTTTTTTCTTAGTTTTTTCCTTTCTGTAAGTATTTTTCTCTTTGTTTTTTTTTAATTATTTTTTTTTAAATTAGCTCATCAATATTTTTTTTTTCTATTTAGTTATTATACTTTCATGACACGAATTCTAAGTTTGATAAATTAACTTAATTTGGCAAGTTAACTCAATTTATTCTGATTTTCTTTTATCTTTTTTCTCATTAGTTTTTTTCTTTCTGTTAGTTTTTTTAATTAATCTATTTAATTATCATACTTTTATGACATGATCATATAGTCAGATCTACATTCAATCTTATTATGTCTGGTATTGCAATTAAAACCACTTAAACTTAGATAATACAAGTTTAATGTTATTATTAATATTATAAATATTATTTTTAATTCAGATATTATAATTAAACTTAAGATTTTTGGACATAACTTTACATAAAAATCTAATACTTTTAAATCTTAAACTTTTTTAATATTTTTTATATAAAATAAATTAACCCGCAGCATCGCTCGGGTCACGTGACTAGTGATCTGTAAAAAGCCGTCAAAGGGGTGTTCCATGGACTGTAGCCACGTGCTCTGTCAAGTTATCAACCTACTTGGCCACAACCTTTATTCTCTTAAAATTCCCTTGCAAATCAAGGCCAAGGGATCTAGCCCCCTGTGTCCAGCACGAATAGCTCCTCTAAAATTCTCAGAAACTCATGGAGTGTTTATACACATGGTACCCTTTTCATTTTCCGATTCAAGAGCATAACTAGAAACTTCTCTCTCATTTTAAGAATCCATGAACCCTTAAATTTCTTCTGCTGCAAGTCATGATGATTTGAAATTAACCAGGCACGGGAAGGGTTTTTGTTTTAATTTTGATGTGGTGCAACAAAATTATATGTATAAAACTCAATTATAAAAATTATTTTTTTTTTAGTTTTTTTAGTCTCTAAAACAAACAGAACCCGTCATATCATTTTATAATATTAATATTTTTAGATTTTAAAAATTAAGTAATATTAAGATTTATGAAACTTAAATTAATAATTTTTAAAAAATAAATTTAAAATCTAATAAGTTAAACCATACCCATCAAAATTAAACCTATTCTTGTGATCCCTGAAATGATTTCTCTAAGCACTTCACAAACACTATAAATTTAGTGTTATGTTGTAATTATTATTTTTTATTTTATTTTTTATATTAATTTAAAAATCTTATAAAATAACTTAAATAACATATATATATATATATATTTACAAAAATATTTTACAATCACAAAAATAAATGGGACTTTAATCATCACCAAGACTTATAAAAATACATGATAATTTGTTATTTAATTTTAAATTGTGTTGATTAATGTTTAAGATAGAAATGATATAATCTTATTTGCTCCTGCATTTTAAAATCTCTTTTCAAAAAATTTAAATTTTTTTTATTAACTTCAAATTAATATGTTTTTAATGTTTTCAAATTATTTTGATGTATTAATATTAAAAATATTTTTAAAAAAATATTATTAACATGAATTTTAGTATAAAAAATTATTTAAAAAATAACTACAGTTACACTATTAATACGTGGTACAATTGCATCACCTTTAAAAGTTAATAAAAAATATTAAAATAATATTTTTATATTGTGTATAATTGAATTATACAAAATTATAAAACAAGTTAATAAAAAATATTGAAATAATATCTTAATATTATGTGTAATTGAATTTTAAAAAATTATAAATATGATAAAATCATATTTCAAATTTATTTAAATATTTTAATAATAAACAACTAGTTTTAATTGTATTTTCCTAAATAATTTATTATTATTTTCTAATTAAACACATGGTAATTAAAAAAATGTTCAAATTCAAATAAATATATTAAATTTAATAACCATGTGAAATATCAAAGGTAAGTAAATTCGATAAAAAAATAATTGAAGAGTAAAAAAAATTAAAAATAAAAATACCAGACAAATTTTTTAACCTTTTTTACTAGACAAAATAAAAACCTACCACCTAAATAAACCTAAAACATGCCAAATTACATATCAACTTGATTAAAAACATCAAAACTAAATTTGATATCCTCTCCCCCGCCCTAATTAAAGAGAAAAATCATCTTCATTAAACTCCACTCAAGAAGGAAAACTCTTTAAAACAAAAATCCTCATTTTTATGGCTAGATTTTGGTTAAATGATAATTTAGTTATTTTTAGATGAGTTTTCTCTTCTTTATCTAAATGAGAGACTGGAAAATAAAAAATAAAATTTTAAATCAAAATAAAAATTCTAAAGTCTTTAAGATTGGCTATTAAAAATCTTATCTCATGAAATTAGGCTAAAAAAATCAAATAAAAAAATATTTAAGAATAAAATTGAAGATAACAAGGATGCAAATGAAGGTGAGATCCCTAATTTTTCCTGTATTTATATAAATAATAAATCACCATAATAAACCTAATTTTTTTAGTGGTTTTGTTATTGGTTATATAGGTCGTCTCCACGCCCATGCTCGTAAAAATCAAGGCATTTCGGACAAAAATATTTCCACGTCGCAAAATTACGTAATTTGAGGCAGTGTATTTATCTGTAATGATTTGGGCTAATGTTATGGGTTCTTGAGGATGGCTGCAGCCACTTCACCGGAAGAGCCTATAACCATAGCGATCGACCCATATTTAACTAGCACAATGGGCTCATATTCTTTAGCAAGATCGTGAAAGGAACGGCGGGGAAGTGAACCAATTAGGTTGAAGTTTCCGATCACAGGCCATAGTTTTGGGCCTGGTGGAAGTTTTAGTTTACGGCGGAGGAGGCGGCAGCAAATTAAGGAGGATCAGCACTGCGGTGGCAAAAAATATAATATATTAAAACGATTCAAAAAATATAAAAGGATAAATTTCAAAGTTTTAAAAAATGTTGCTCTTCTGAATGCGTTCGGAAGCAACTCCATAGCTGAAATAGCTGTTCTTGTGACAATTTCCATTATTGAATTTGATGATTTTTTAACGTAATTATATAGTTTCAAAACCCAGATAATGTAGTTGTGTTTGTGTTGTGTGTTCAGATAATTGTACATAGAGAAACCTTGGTAGAATTTGTGAGCAAGATATCAAACATAGAGCTTAAGCAAGCAAATTGAGTGTTTTCCCCTTTTCTTTTCTTCTTTTTGTCATGCATGCACTCCAATATGCATTTAGGCTTCCGATTTGGTAGTATACGAGGTAGTTGTCGCGCGATACATTACCGGGTCGGATCATTTTATTTTATGCAACGTCAAAAAATAATTTGCATGCACTGCTAGTGCTTACTACAAAATTAAAAGAAACTGAGATTGTGTAACAAAAAATAAATGCGTGTGCTTTCTAAAATAATACAAGGAGCATATTATAAAGTTTGTTTATAGGCGTACAATTTTAGGCGATTCCAATAGTGGTAGAATGATATGTGATGATATTCTCACCATATGGAGCTTGGATGGCCCCCATCTATCTTCAATTATTATTATTATTATTATTATTTTGGCCGAGAGAGACTTGAATTCTCTATTGTACATTAAAAAAAATAAATCATTTTTCTAATTTCAAAACAATTCGTCCCTTCACATATATATTGATTACTTGACACTGTGATCAGAGTACAACTCTCTCTGACCTCAATCATTGCCAACCTTGAACAATCAGCATTACAAATTAGTAGCCGATCATGTTTTAACTCCACTTACAAATTTATTATTATTTGCATTGTAATATGCCAAGCAATTTTTTCCAGCTTTATTTCTTGGAAACCTAATTAAACTCAACACATCAATTAATTTTAAATTAAAACTACTACTTTGCAGGCCTCTGGTTACATTTCTATTCTTGCATACCGTGAAATTCGATGCCAGATTAAACAAAACATTATTCAATATATATAAGTTTCAAGGTTATGTTATCAAAATATATCCGACCATTATAAAATTTATGTTTGATAAAAAAATAGGATAAAGTTTTTACCCAAAACATCTAGAGAGATATGTTATTGCTAAAAAAATTATCCAAAACACCATTCATTCAAAGCCGGCTTAAGGTAAAATGAGGTTTTGAAAAAAATTATGAATTCTTTTAAAATATTTTTAAAGTATTTATTATTATTATTATATCTGATAAGTAAGACTTGAGCAATTGTAATTTTGTATTTGAAGTTTTTTGTTAAGTGGTATTTTTCATTTCATAAAGTATAATTAATAAATATAACTTTCTTATTCTATTTTTTTTTGTTAAATAAAACTTTATGCTAAAGTTGCACATGTGCTCTGAATTTACATATTAAACAAAATTAAAGGTATAATGTTTCTCTTTCTTCTCCCAACATTTTCCATGCTAACGTATTTAACTATATTATTTTATTCTCCATGCATTCTTGCATATATATATATATATATATATATATATATATAACGAAAGACCATGCCTAATCTTTATTCAATTATCATAATGAGTAACATACTTTTATCTTTATTATAAAACACCCAACAAACACAATATCAAAAACATACTTCCTCCAAATGCGGGCCGTAGGATAATCATCACATCGAGTACATGTGAGCTGGAAGTCGGGGTTCAAGCTCTGCAACCAGAGGGATTTGCTTGGGAGTGGAAAGGCCAAAAATCTCCTGCATGTTCAACTCCTCCGTTGTCATGTCACCAGGCAACTTCCATTTAAACCCGTGCAGAAGATTTGCCACGCTTGCTTGAATCACCTTGAGTCCTAGACTGTACCCAACACACATCCTCCTCCCAGCTCCAAATGGCAGCAGCTCGAAATTGTGACCCTTGACATCAATCGGCTTGCCAATGAACCTCTCTGGGCAAAATTCGTGTGGCTTCTCCCATATGCTCGCATCCCTTCCAATGGTCCATACATTTACCATGACTCGGGTGCCTTTGGGAATGTCATAGCCACCAAGCTGGATGTCTTCCCGAGCAAGTCTCGGCACTAGGAAGGGTGACACGGGATGCAAACGCATGGTCTCCTTGCAGATTGCGTTGATAAATGGTAGGTTAACAATGTCTTTCTCTTCAACCCACCTATCTCTTCCAATCACTCGATCTAGCTCTTCGTTTGCCCTCTTGAAATACTCTGGCTTTTTCAAGAGCTCGGCCATGGCCCATTCTGTTGTCACCGCAGAACTCTCGGTCCCACCTGCGATCAAATCCTGCCGAAAAGGAAGTGGGAAAAAATATTCACGAATTCATAGCATATACTAATTTGAGCGTGTGTAATCAATTCGGAACTGTTCACATGTTGATTGAAATGAATAGAGCATACCATTGTAAATGCCTTGACTGCAGTCCTGTCGAGCTGGACTTCAAGATTAGGATCATCAGAAAGCTGCAACAGGATATCCATCATGTCCTGGGGCACATAGTCCTTGACTCCTTTTCTCCTCTGCTGATGCTCGTTCAATGTATGCTCTAGAAACCCATCAAACAACCGGCCAACGGCCTTCATTCTCTTAATATAGCCTTGCAAATCCAAGAAGGCGAGCCACGGAATTGAGTCTCCGATATCTAACACCCCATTAAGCAAGAAAAGCTCATCAATCATTTCCTTGAACTCCTTTGGCGACATGTACTCCTTTTGGTTCCCGGTTTTAACTGTGTAGTTCTTTCCCAACACCAGGCGACTAATCACACTAAGACTCAGATCTGAAAAATTATCTCTTGCATTGATGGGCTTGCCAGCTGACACGAATAGCTTTCTTAGGAGAGCATGCAACTCCTGCACGCGGACAGTCTCAAATTGGTCTAGACGTTTGGGACTAAAAATTTCCATGAGGCAAATCTTACGTGCTTGTCGCCAATACGGTCCGTATTGTGACCACGTAATGTTTGAGTAGTTATACGTGGTGTATTTTCCTGCGGCAATTTTGGGACGATCAGCCAGTTTGACATCATTGGTTTTGAGAACTGCTTCGGCCATTTCTACAGAAGAGCCCACGACAACCGGAAATGAACCAAACTTGAGCTGCATAATTGGCCCGTACTTCTGGACAAGGGCGTGCATGTTTCTGTGTGGGAGTGGCCCTGCAAGGAGGTTCAAGTTTCCAATTATAGGCCACGGTTTGGGGCCTGGTGGCAGGTTGAGTTTGGGACGGGTAAAGCGGCGGAAGATGGTTATCACGGCTACGGTAGCGAGCAAAAGGGCAGCAAAAGTAGAGAGCTCCATTTTAACAGTGGTAAGGGTGATTTGTGTGGAAGCTGTGATCCAAGCAGAAGACATGATGAGTCTATTTATAGGACACACCTTCTGTATTATTGGCATATGCGCGCTGGGAAATTAATGATTTGAATTATTGGTAAGAAATACAAATGTTAACACAACTAACTGTCAATTGTCTCTCTTGCTCTCATTCATCCGTCAGCTAAATTCAACTAACTTTTTTTCTTTTATTTTTTGAAGTTATAGGCTGATTACTGTGGTGGGGAAGAAATATGGTTCTGTTGGTGGGTCTGTGTGATCAATCTTTTTCTTTGTAGGTTACTGAAGGTAAGTTCCCTGATGCCCTGTATTCTGTAGGTTACTGAAGCTTGAGGGACATTATACGCATAGTCTCACGTAACTTTTTTCTTTTGTTAATTCCAGTTCGATCCTTATGTGACCATGTTTTATACATTCACTCATTTGGTTCCTAATTTTTCATTTTTACATTTTGATCCTTATATTTTCATTATCCATTTCAATCTATAATTCATTATTTTACAGGTCATGTGTGGGTTTTCATGGCGGCATGCGTGGGCTAGGCACTCTCCATAAATGACTTAAGAGCAATCTTTTTGTAAGAGAACAACCAAAAAGGGTATGATTTGTGGTACAGTTTATCTCTTACCGTGGTTTGTGGTCTTCCCATTAGCCGGAGCAAATGGTTTACTAGAGATGAGGTTACATTAGTATAACTTGTTTCTTTAATCATTTTATTTCCTTGTTTTTATCTCTTATAATTTGATTTTAAGTTTTCTATTTTATGTGTGATAAAAAAAAGTATTTTTCATCCAAAAATTATAGGCCAACCCACTTAGAAAAGAAAATAGATTGGATTACAGCCAATTTTTTTTAATAATAAAAATGATCTTTTGGTTTAATTAAGGAAACATGGGTAGTTTCCAAAACCTAATGTCGTGTGATTTCTTTCTTGTTTTGTTAAGTAAAAAAATTTAGAAAAAACCTTTAACAACAATTTTAATTTGACTTTTTATGCATTTTTTTTAAAAAAATTAGTTAATCAAAGATACAACTTATCACTACATTTATATTGTAAATAAAAATAAAAAATAGATTGAATTAGAGACAAATTTCTTTTTTCTTTTTAATAAAAAAGCTCTTTTTATATAATTCAGGAGAACATGGAAACTCTGGGGAACCTTATGTCATTGTGATTTCATTCTTGTTTTGTTAAGTCAAAAATTTTTTTAAAAAAACTTTAATAACAATTTTAATTTGACCTTTTATTAATTAAAAAAATATTAGTTAATCAAAGATGTAACTGATCACCACGTCTATATTATAAATAAAAATAAAAATAAAAACTTGAATCATCTTAATAAATTTAAAAATAAATTAAATGAGATAATATCTATCCTTAAATATTAATCTATATTACCCCTAAGTCTCAATAGGCAAGAATTGAAAATTGACATGATAAGGAACTAGTCTACTTCCCCTTAAATGATGAATTCCATGCTACTAGAAATTCAAGGGATTTACTTGTTTATATCTTCTTCCATTCATTCTTTTAGATCCCAAACTCTCACAACCATGACATATTTACTTACTTGACTAGATACATAATATTCTTTGTAAAATAAAAATAAAAGGAAAGGAAATGATTAATTCCATAAAAGAAAAAAGAAAGCAAGAAATTGTTTTTACAAGGTAAATGCAAACCTCTAGGCAATATCACTAATAATAATAAAAGTCAATATTATGAAAAAAGAAGAAGGAGAAAGTGATAAGTTAACTTATAAGAATGATGATAAAATTCAAGAATCTAAAATAAAATGTTTTGGATGGGGGTTAGAGTAAAAATAAAAAAATAATAGTAATATATATATATATAAACATAGAAATGTGAATAGAATTCTAATAAAAGTAAATTGCATGAAATTAAAAGTATCAGCATGTAACTTAATAAAATTTAAAATAATTTGGGTAAGATTTGATATAAATAGCTGTCAAGATTTAAGAAATTTTATCCAAAAATCATAAAAGTTACCATAAAGTAGTATAAAAGGAATTTTTAAAAAAGTTAAGTAAATATATGTATGCAAGTGTGTGTACAAAGGAAGAAAGAATTGAGGGACATATATGGTATTTAAAAAAAAATTAAGTTTATATGTGTGTGCAAGTGAGTGAGTGTGTGTAGGAAGAAAGAAAGAAAGAAAAAAACGAATTTGATTTTTCAAAGGAGAAGAGAGAATTCAACCAAAAGAAGGGAAAAATCCAAGCAAGGAAAATTTTTTTAATTTTAAAGTGTTAAAGATTTGGTTATTGCTTGTTAAGGTGCTCTCACACTTTTAAATAAGACTTTTTAAAGAATTTATATTTTAAATTGCTTGAACTTTGTGAAATAAAAAATTAGAATTTATGATAAATTTTAGATAAAATTACAATTAATTGTGAAATTATGTTAAGCTTATTGAAATGAGTAGATAAACTAAGGAATTACAGTAAGTAAAGCAAAATTTTGGGTGTTCTTCAAGAAGGGGTTTTTGGTAAAATAATAATAATAAAAATAAAATTTAAGAATTTTGATATGATAAGGAGAATGTATACGAAAAAGATGAAATTAATGTTAAAGATGAATCGAATTGATTATGATTTTTTTTTATGTTTTTCTTTAGTTTAAATTTTGGTAAAAAATTAAAGAATATATATAATGAAATGAATTATGTTACAATGTGAAAATTTGAAGAATAGGAAGGAAATTTACAAAAGAAAGAAGTGAATTTTCATGTTTTTTTCTAAATTTGATTTTGAAAAATTAAAGGATAATTGGAAGGATTTTATTTATTGATTATGTCAATATGAAAAGTATAATAATGATTTTATATATTTGTCAATTCAGGAGAGGCTGTTAGGCTGATGCCACAATAGGAACTTTGACTCAAGCTTAGTCGTAATGTAATTCTGCAATGACTGAATTTATTATGGGTCAATATGTATTATTATTTGATTAATTATGAGTAATGAATTAATATTGTTATGTTGTTTACTTGGGGAAATGGATATCTGGTGCAATGAACTCTTTCCTAATTTAATGGAATTAATGCCCTGATGGACATGATAAATAATTAATTCACTGGTTAATAGGATTAATGCCTTGGTGAATGGGCAAAACTTTAAATTAATTCATGGTTTAATGGAATTAGTACCCTGGTGAATGAGCATGATGAATAATTAATTTCTTAGTTAATGAGATTAATGCCCTAATGAATGGGCAAATTCTTGAACTAATTCCTGGTTTAATGGAATTAGTGCCCAGTGAATGAGCGTGATGAATAATTAATTCGTTAGTTAATGGGATTAATGCCTTATTGAATGGAAAAATTCTTGAACTAATTCTTGATTTAATGAAATTAGTGCCATGATGAATTGATGTATTGCAAAATTAATTCCCTAGTTAATGAGATTAGTAGTCTGATGAACGCGTGAATCATTGAACTAATTTTTTAAGTTGATGAAATTAGTGCCTATTGAATGGTTGAACAAGAACTTATCACCTATCAGTGGAATTAATGTCGAGGTCAATGGACAATAGGATAAATTATAATTTTGATTAATGTTCAAGAATTAAAGATCATTCAGAAATTTCATTGAAATGTAATACTAGAAGAATGACTTAATTTAATGATCTTATGAGTAATTTTTTAAAAAAAATAAAAAGAAAGAAAGAGAATTTTACTGATATTTTATTTTATCTGTTTAATTGAAAGATTGTATTAAATCAATTTTCATGTTCATTTTCATATCGGACTGAATAGTAATTTTTTTTAAAATTTTGTTAGGTACTATTTTGTATTGAATGAAGTTATTATTTTGTTATGTAGCATAATTTTTAATTATGAGTTTTTTCTTTTACTATGTACTCATTTCAGTTATAATTTCTTTAATGGTTTTTATTTGTTAATCTTTGAATTGTGTAATGTACTTTAGTTCTAATTTGTAAAATAATTCATTGAATTGCATCTAGGTAAATGTGTTATATTGAATTTTTTAAACATGGGTGATTTTGTTTATTGACAAATGATGATGTGATGAGAGGAGGAAGTCTTAGATGATAAAACAAATACAAAATTTGATAATTGTGAATTGTGATGGAAAAGGTGACAACTTGATCCCTATAAATATGAAGAAAATTTTGTTAGATTTTTTTATTGATTGCAAAAAAAAAAGCTAATCTTAACTTAATTATTACATCATTGTTTTTTGTTTTGAACATAAATTTTAGGGTTGTTATAGTAAAATTAGAAATTTCTATGTTTTTTTTTACTAGATCAGCCATAGACTAATTCCAGTTCTACTAAGGGGTATTTAATGCAACCATAATTCTAAGTTTCATGTTACTTCTTTAAAAAGACATGTCAACCCAAAACATTTTATTTTGAGTAAATGAGATGATTGTTTCCAAAACTATAAAAT
This sequence comes from Populus ilicifolia, assembly GCA_015708895.1. NCBI lineage: Eukaryota > Viridiplantae > Streptophyta > Magnoliopsida > Malpighiales > Salicaceae > Populus > Populus ilicifolia. The sequence continues at coordinate 1,272,372 of SRLM01000203.1, read as the reverse complement.
CAAAATTTAGATTAAATCACACATTGCAGCATAATAAGTTTTCTAATTATTTATGAGGCTTATCTAAAAGATAGGCATTATAACTATGAAAACATTTCAAATACCATACATGAGCTACCAGACCTGACAGCTTGATGTAACTCATTTGATGTAGATCTTTGACCTATAATTAGTGAACCAAGTTATATAAAGAAATATACAATTTTAAATGATAAATTATAAATTTTTTTTATTAAAACTAGGATGAAATTATTTAGATCCTGAATGGAGTAGAAAAATAAAACGGCATGCAAAATACTCGATCATAAATGATATAAGTTTTCCAATGAGGTAATATAATTATTTAAAGAAAAATATTTGTGAATTGGGTGAAAATATTTAGGGTAATGATGATGATAGAGTGGAATTCTAAATAAACTAATGTATGATTTTATATGCAAATAAAATTGACTAACAGTATAAGTTTTGCATACAATCGCATAGTGTTTTTTAACTAGAATGGAAGGAAATCTAAGAAAAAAATCTTATCATAAATATAGATGAAAGTCTATGATAAATTGTTTAATTTTATTATGGTTTTAGTAAATAAAACAGTATGCAAAAGTACTAATAGTTAAATAAAATACTAAGAATAACAAGTGGATAATTATTAAAGGCAAAATTATAAATAACATAAAAACTCCAACTCTTATATATTGAGGTTGTTACCATAAAAGAAGGAATTTAAGCTCTCTTCCTCTCATTTCTTGCGTTTTCACTCGAACCTTCTCTAAAATAAGGGTTTTTAAGTGTTATAAGGTTAATTAGTGGAGGAAACACTTCAGCACAAGTTTTGGTAAGGTCCAAGGAGATAGAAAATTGGTAGTTAGTAAGAAAAACAGGAATTTGAGGGAAAAAAAAGAACTATAGGAGAATTTGCAAAGAGAAAAGGTAAATTAGTTTCAAATTTTCTTAGTAAAGTACCCAATACTATTTAATTCTAATTATTTGAGTTTAAGTGTGCGGGGAAGAAAAATCCTTAATCTCTCACCTAGAGTTTATGAGAGAAGTTTGGGGGAAATAAAAAATTACTTATAAATTGGTTAACTTGTGTGAAATAACGGATAGATATAGTAAGATAAGGATATAAATTAAAAGAACAGCCATGGGAATTTCCTAACCCTATGGCCAACCATGATAAAGAACGGGGAAAATGAAAGAATTGAATGGAATTGTGTATTTATGTGTTAATTAGATGTTTATTATATGATAATTAGGTTATAGGTATGTCATGACGTCAGTCGACGACTCCACTCCTTTTTTGTTTATTTTTTTTAAACAAAAAAAGAATTTACTTTTTTATTTGATTGGGGAAATAAAACTTTTTATTGGAATCGTCATCTAGTAATTTGAGGGAACTAGAAATCCAAAATTAGACACTGGTCCCAGAGATTCGGGTACTGGGTTAGTTATGATTAAGGGAAGGTAGATATCACCCTTAAAACATCCTTTCAGAGAAATGTTACCTTTACTTGTGTGTTTTTCTTATTTGATTCAAATGCTATTATATTTTGAGCTTATTTATAAATTTTTTAACATGGTTAACGTCGGTCCCTAAAACTAGGAGACACGTTAAAAATAACATCGGTCCCTAAAATTAGGAGACTTTGTCTAAAATGTCGACGTTTATCCCAAAAAAGGAGAGTTACGTCTGATTTACTAAAATAAATAATAATGGATATAATCCATATTTGGTATTTAAATTTTTGACATCGATCCTTTTCTATAAATAAAAGAGACATGTCGATAAATAATATTTATTTTATAAAATAAAAATTATTTTGATATCATTAACAAATAGATATATCAATTCTTGAAAATTGAGTTTTTGATCCATAAACAGTGATATGATAAAATGGATATTGAACCAGCGTTGTTATTTATTTTGGTTTATTTTTATTTTTTTCAGATGCAAAAATTTACATGTATTTATAAATAAAAATATCAAAAATACCATAAAATATCATAGAAAATTACCTGAGTACCCCTGTATATGCAAAAGACTGAAATACCCTCGGATTGATCGAAAATTTACGAAAATGCCACTGGCGGCGCGTGTGGCTCACGCGCGGTTACTGTTGACGGCGGCGAATTGTTTCGGTGAGATTACGGCCAAAAGATGATCGATTCTGCTAGATCTGAGGACTAGGATTCAGATGGTGGTGGTATAGTTGGCCGTTGATGGATGAGGAGGGAGAACCGACGACTTGAATATCAATTGGCCGATGGCGGTCGCGGCCTTTTTCCGGCCAACATCGCCGGTGAAAAACTGTAAACCGGCTGGTTTTTTGCTTCGGAGGAGGCGATTCACGTTTCAGTGGTGGTTTCGCTGCTTGATATGGCCGGAAATGGGAGATCGGCGGAGAGAGAGAGAATCGCCGGCGAGAGGAGAGAGAAGCTCTGGGTGTTGCTACGGTACGGACGAGTATATGGTGCACTTGTGCGTCTGAAGCTTGGTTACCGTTGGATCTCAGAGGAATAGATCATACGGCTGGGATTGGTTGCCAATAAGTTAATCCGACGGTCAGGATTGCATTGGCTACGAGCTGGTGTGGCGCGGTGTACTGAGTGCTTACTACACTGGCTGAGGTGGCGCAACCGAATCGAAGGGAAGATTATTTGAAAGGTTGAGATTGAGTTGGGTTGTAATCTGGTGTGGTAAAGCCTAGTGTATCCTATGAAATCAAAGGCTCAGATCTAAACACTATTAGATCTAGCGGTGGGATATTTTTGATATTGTTTAATTTTTTAAAAAAAAATTTAATACCTTACTAGGGTGCAGAAAAAGTTTAAGAAAAATGAATATTACCCAAATAGTAATCAAACAGTAATACAGTAAAGATCGATTCACAATTCACAATTCAGAATGATTTTTTTTAATCCCCTCCTTTTCCAGTGTCTTGCTTGGCTATTTATAGCCAATGAAAGCAGACAACAATTCACGGGATTGTTAAAATTTTCAACGTCCACCGATTACTATTTGTTTTATTATATACAATAATACTAAATAATAATAATATTTATTTATAGAGATAAAAATTAAAAATTCAAATCAGTATTATAAAAAGTTTTTCATCTGCTAAAAATTAATTTTAAATTACAAAAAAAAAAAATTATACGAGTACCAACTCGATGCACCGGGTTTTTTAACCAAAAATACCAGTTTTGACCAAAAATAGTCCGAAACTTATTTTTCTTCGTGGTTGACATGGTGAAACCCGTATTGACCCGATGGACTCGGTTTTGACAGAAAATGATAGCTTTGACCCGAAACGACCCGAAACTCATTCTTCATCTCGATCGACATCGTTTAACCTGTATTGACATGGTGGACTGAGTTTTGATAGAAAATGACGGTTGACTCGAGAAAATATATTTTAAACTCTTTTTTTCTCTTTTTTTTTATTTATTATATTTTTTTGTCATGAATAATAAGATAAAATAACATTCAAAAATTTTTCTTTAGTGAATCCAAAATTGAGTTACAATAGGGTAAATGGTTTTGTGAAGTATATGCGTATGTATCTATAAATTTGTTTAGGAATATGACTTTTATAATATAGAAGTGAGGTAAAGTTGTTGAGATTGTATGAATAATTGTAAATTTAGGTGGTTATTGTAAGACCCAAACTTTTAGCCCAAACCTAAACCCAAGCTAGCCTAAACCCAACCTAAGTTAATCTAGGTATTTAAGAAAGAGTTGCAAGATAATTTCTTTCTTTTCTTCTAATTCTTATAGCTGTCATGACCCTACCCTTTTTAAATCAAAAAGTTTAGTTTTTTTATCTTGAGTTTTTGGTTTAAGAAAGGTGAAAGTACTAAGTAAGTGGTTTTCTTTCATATTGCTTTCGATTATAGTTTGTTTATGGAACGATAAAAGAAGAGATTAGAGTTTAAAAGGATTAGAAGTTCATGTTGTTAAGATTGATTTATGATTATTAAGAGTTTAATATTAGATGATTAATTAATATGTTGTTGAATATAAGGATTTATGAGTTGATTGATTTAAATTGATTTTTATAGATTTAGAAATTATTTTTTATATTACTGTAAAATCTAGATAAAATAGTTTTAAGATAGAAGATGTCTAAATATGAACGCATAAGTATTCATCCTAAAGTAGTTATACGCATTGATAAGTCATGAAGAGTTTAATCATAAATAATCTCTAATTATTCTATCAAATAAATAAATAAATAAATAAATTAAAATATGAAACGTTACCTTATTATAGTACCACGGGCTTCCAATTATAATAAAAATAACTCATCCAATCCAATGATATTTAACATTTAGAAAACTACTAAGTAAAATGTGTCTCAAGTTGAAATATTATAAGTATTGCCTCATCCTATAATGTGAGTGGCAAAAAAAATATAATCAAAATTTTTTATCTAGTATTAAATTAAAACAACATATATCTAAAACATCTTTTACTAAAATTAATGTAGTTCTATATAAGCCTAAGCCTAGAGCAATAACATGGTGAATGAAAAAAAGTCTCTATACCTTATTGTTAAAAATAATAAATTAATATTTTTATTAATAGCATTTAATTAGTAGTACAAGAAGGTTTAACTGTTTTTTTAAAATGAAAGTAAATCGAATTCAGATGAAGTTTTTTATAAGTTGATTGTATCCATTAAGTAAATGAGTTCAATCAAAATTTATTTATCTAAAGTATCAAAATCAAAAAAGATATTATTATAAACATAACATCTTAAAATATGAAATCTGTAAAAAAAAGGCCAGATCAACTTAAATAGAATGTGATAGTTTTTTTTATGATCTACATTATCCTTATTATGTTCTATTTAATAAGAAATTTAGTTCTATAAGCAAAAACTCTTATTATAATGAATCATGTGAAGTATTGATTATGAGTATATAATGCAATGCAACATGAATAGTCTTGTTTTATAAATGCATAAGCAAGTAGCGAGTACATGTCTTAGGCTACTAAATAAGTAATAACCTCTTAAAAAGTTAGAGAAATATCTAAATAAAAATGAAGTGAATTATTGATTATGTCATAAAGTCTTTTATGTCCACTTTTTAGTTTTGATTATTTTAATTTGAAGGAAAATATATATATAAAAATATTTACTAGAAAAAACTTTTTTTATAAAAATATATAAAAGATTTATTTTTTTAGTTTTTCTAATATATTTTACCTTCAATTTTTAAGTCTGAGAAGTGATTTTTATAAAACTTTAAAGATATATTAGATTTTACTTAAAAAAACATGAGAAGTAATTATTTTTTTAGATGAAAGACTACTAACTTCAATCATTTTTATTTTATACATAGTAATTAACTAATATTTAACTGTATAGTAAATAACCATAACCACTTTAATTAAATAAATTTAATTATTTTATTTTAAATATATTAGATTTGAGCGGATATTAATTAAATTATTTAGTAGTTCTATATACTAAAAAACTATGTATTGTTTTTATTATTGTTTCTTTCTTACTTATATTTTTTGTGTTATTTGTGTTTTGAAAAAATAATTCATTTTTTAATAAATTCATTTAGTTTTTTTCCTTAAAAAGATATTTAATTTAACTTATGGCTTAATTATTTCCCCTTTCCTTTCATCTTTATATTAGCTTTTTATATTGTTTTTTTTCTTCAATTTTAGCTTTTAATATTTAATTAATTTTAAAATAAATTTCATAAGTTATTTATTCATGATGAGATTATCACAATCTCAAATAAATATCATGATATTTGATTGTTATTCTGTTTTATAATTAAATACCAAATAATTTAAAAAAAAATCATTATTAAATTTGATATAGTCTATAAATTGAGTCATGGGTTTGGTATATTAAGCAGTAAACTCCAGGCGGATTTAATACATCATCATATCTATATTAAAAAAAAAATCATTTATAAATTATCATTGAAGTCATACATCACCATACCTATATTAAAAAATATATATCATTTAGAAATTATCATTAAAGTCATAACATATTTTATTTAGATTGTTTTTGTACATATCAAATTAATTAATTGATTATATTAAAATAATTTTAACATAATTTAATTTAAAATTTCATACTAAAAAAGAATTTGCCTTAGAAGAATTTTATCTGATACGAAAAGGACGATAATAAGTAACGTGCTTTTACTTGAATTACAAAAACAACACCTCAACAGTAAATCTCCAACGAAGTTGTGGACACAATGACTTCGTCATAATACAAGCATTACGGAGCTCCAAATATATTACTTTAGTGTGGTTTTAACAATGCGTTTGTGGGTGCTTTTTTCAAAACGTTTTGAAGATAGATGTCCTTTTTATCTATATTTTTTATTTTCAATGCTAAAAGCATTGAAAGATATATTAAAAAAGACATCATTTTTTTTAATAGAAAACCACTAATTAATTAATTAATAAAACACCCAACAAACACAATATCAAAAACATACTTCCTCCAAATGCGGGCCGTAGGATAATCATCACATCGAGTACATGTGAGCTGGAAGTCGGGGTTCAAGCTCTGCAACCAGAGGGATTTGCTTGGGAGTGGAAAGGCCAAAAATCTCCTGCATGTTCAACTCCTCCGTTGTCATGTCACCAGGCAACTTCCATTTAAACCCGTGCAGAAGATTTGCCACGCTTGCTTGAATCACCTTGAGTCCTAGACTGTACCCAACACACATCCTCCTCCCAGCTCCAAATGGCAGCAGCTCGAAATTGTGACCCTTGACATCAATCGGCTTGCCAATGAACCTCTCTGGGCAAAATTCGTGTGGCTTCTCCCATATGCTCGCATCCCTTCCAATGGTCCATACATTTACCATGACTCGGGTGCCTTTGGGAATGTCATAGCCACCAAGCTGGATGTCTTCCCGAGCAAGTCTCGGCACTAGGAAGGGTGACACGGGATGCAAACGCATGGTCTCCTTGCAGATTGCGTTGATAAATGGTAGGTTAACAATGTCTTTCTCTTCAACCCACCTATCTCTTCCAATCACTCGATCTAGCTCTTCGTTTGCCCTCTTGAAATACTCTGGCTTTTTCAAGAGCTCGGCCATGGCCCATTCTGTTGTCACCGCAGAACTCTCGGTCCCACCTGCGATCAAATCCTGCCGAAAAGGAAGTGGGAAAAAATATTCACGAATTCATAGCAT
>SRLM01000203.1:1082107-1265140 GCA_015708895.1 Populus ilicifolia | reverse complement strand
GTGTAGTTCTTTCCCAACACCAGGCGACTAATCACACTAAGACTCAGATCTGAAAAATTATCTCTTGCATTGATGGGCTTGCCAGCTGACACGAATAGCTTTCTTAGGAGAGCATGCAACTCCTGCACGCGGACAGTCTCAAATTGGTCTAGACGTTTGGGACTAAAAATTTCCATGAGGCAAATCTTACGTGCTTGTCGCCAATACGGTCCGTATTGTGACCACGTAATGTTTGAGTAGTTATACGTGGTGTATTTTCCTGCGGCAATTTTGGGACGATCAGCCAGTTTGACATCATTGGTTTTGAGAACTGCTTCGGCCATTTCTACAGAAGAGCCCACGACAACCGGAAAGGAACCAAACTTGAGCTGCATAATTGGCCCGTACTTCTGGACAAGGGCGTGCATGTTTCTGTGTGGGAGTGGCCCTGCAAGGAGGTTCAAGTTTCCAATTATAGGCCACGGTTTGGGGCCTGGTGGCAGGTTGAGTTTGGGACGGGTAAGGCGGCGGAAGATGGTTATCACGGCTACGGTAGTGAGCAAAAGGGCAGCAAAAGTAGAGAGCTCCATTTTAACAGTGGTAAGGGTGATTTGTGTGGAAGCTGTGATCCAAGCAGAAGAAATGATGAGTCTATTTATAGGACACACCTTCTGTATTATTGGCATATGCGCGCTGGGAAATTAATGATTTGAATTATTGGTAAGAAATACAGATGTTAACACAACTAACAGTCAATTATCTCTCTTGCTCTCAATCGCTGCCCTCTAAACCCAACCTTTGTGTTTAAAAAATGTTACTGCTGCAGTTAGTGATGTAAGAGGAATGTAATAAGACATCAATAGCATTGAAAGCACAAGAATTGTCTTTAGAAAAAAATGTTACAGATATAAGCTTTAAATTTACATATGAAATGTAAATATTTAATTGTGATCTTTTTAGAAGGTTTTCATGATCTTTAAATAGATTAAAAAACCTTACCCCTACTAAAAAAACAACTAGAAATTCAAAAATAAAAAGAAAATCAAATATAAATCCAAAAAAAATAAAAAATAACAAGATCAGCTTAAACTAGAGCATGATCAGGTCTGAAACATTATTTCAAAAAATCCAACAGTCCATCAGTATTGTCAAAGAATAATTTCACCTAAAAGTTTTAATTGTTAGGTAAAGTCACGAGATAATTTATATTATTATCTAACATACTTGCAAGTGAAAAGATAATTTATATTATTATCTAACATACTTGCAAGTGAAAGCTATTAATCAGAAGAGATAAGGATGGTGGTTTGATTTAAACTTGTAACTATTTGATCATTAAAACTCTCAATACCATGTTAAATAATCATTTCATATAGAAATTCAAGCTGTTTGGTAATATTCAAATATATAATTTATATTATTTTCTAATAAGTAACATAATAGTTATCAACAAAAAAAATTACCTAATAAAATCAAAAGTGAAAAAATTTGAATTCAATTTAATTATTAAATTTTCTGTTATCATAGTTTTAAGTTGTTAAACATATTCCAATAGTTAATTAAAGCATTTGTTAGGCCTACGTAGTTTATCTTAGTCAGATCCCCATATATGAGTGTCTAATTCTCATTTAGATGTTGAAAACTTTTAATTTTTATAATTTCTACAAGTTTAACTATATGATTTAGATTTCTATGACAGAGAAAAACATATGATATTATCGGTGGGTTCTGTGCTATCAACCGTGTTTCTTATCTCTTAGATTTTTAAAGGTCTACTTGGAGTTGTAGTAGTCGTTTAAAGTGCTTTTTACTTAATAATACTTTAAAATAATTTTTTTTAAAAAATATTATTAACATTAAAAAAGATCTGAAAACATTAACCGGGTTTCCCAGGCGGCATGCCTATGCTAGCAGTTAGAAACAGAGCCACTGGCAAGCCTACACTGCATGGTTCGAATCTCTCTCTTTTTACAAATAATTTTTTTTATTTAATTAGATATTTATTACTCTTTTATTTCCCTTATTTTTACACAACTTCTCTCTCCACTCTTTTTTTTTTTAACAATTCATAAATAAAAAAGAAAAAAAATCTTATTATTTATTAATTTTATATATGACTCACATTCGTGTTGCATGCTGCATGTACACACTCAAATTAATTGATTAAATAATGAGATTTTTTATTTGATATTAAATTTATTCAAATAAAATAGTACATTGCTAACCCCAAAGTTGATAGATTATATTAACGAAAAGATACGTTCATCCATGACCATTTTATGATTAAATAATTCAATAATTTAACCTCTTATATGTCTGTAGACACAGAGGCGCGTGCTTCATCAAGCCAAGTACTTTTATCATGTCACGAGCCATAAGCTAATTATCTCCAATATTATATTTAATAAATAACTAAGCACACGAATATTTCACCCAAGATTACGAATAATTAATTCATATAAAGAGTAAGAACAGAGGACTGAAGGACATATAAAAATAAATACAAAACGAGCCCTTGATGGGGGGGATTTAAAGAATTTTGGAAGAGAGCTGATAGATTTCCATAAACCTGTGGGTGTTGCGATTGCATTTAGGCTAAGAATTTCGTAACTTAATTCTTCTTCATAAATTCTAATGGGAAATGTCAAAATTCCCCGTAAAACACCATCATAATTACATAAATGCATATTTTGGGTTTTTCTTTTTATTCTTAGAAGGTAATATTAGCATAAATGAATAACTTGAGTGATCTTGATAGTACCGTGATAGTAATTTTTTTAAAGTATTTTTTTGTTTGAAAATATATAAAATAATATTTTTATTATTTTAAAAAATTATTTTTGATATTAATACATCTAAATAACACGAGAACAACAAAAAAAAATAATTTAAAGTAAAGAAAATTTGTTCTTTTAAGAAAATGCTTTTGAAACTTTGACATGTCCATAAATAATAAATGAAAATTTTGACATATTCATATGAAAATTTTTCATAATTTTGTTTACAAAACTTTAGAGATGTGAAAAATAAAAAGTTATTTATTTTTTATATATATATTTTGTATAAGAGGTAAAATTGTTAAGCAATCAGCCACTACTGCAGGCTTCATTAGCCAGAAAACATGTATTTCACTAAAATCCATTACGCAGGTAGGTATGGTCTGATAGACGAATTATATGCTCCACGTGGTCGATGTGGCAGTCACTTTCAACCATAAAGAAGTTCAGATTTTCAGTGCATAATGCCAAGAACGTGGTTGTTGAGGCAAAACTTTTATATATATTTATGTGAGTGTTCGGACCAGCTTGCACGCACCACAACTAATTCTCACGGCCAACTGAATATCCTGCAAGTTCAGTGAGCAGGTAAGACACCACGGGAGTACCAGACATACACTGTAAAGCTTGAACTCGGGTGCGAAGAAAGGGAACAAGTCCCTTCCACCGCTGGGATGCAATCTCGCGCGCATATTTTATATTGTTTTGATGTGTTAATATTTAAAATAAATTTTAAATAATATTATTTTAATATGTTTTTTTGTAAAAATTTTAACTTCAAATAAATAGAAATATATGTATATCTTCAATTTAAACTATATTTTTGTTATTAATTTATTTTGTTACCATAAACATATTTTTCTTATAATAAGTATTTTTTTAAATAAAAATATTTATTATGATATGCAAAGAAAATTTTAATTAAAAAAATTAAAATCATGTCTTAATATTCAGTATTGAGTAAAGAGAAAAATGAATGATTAGTCTGATAAAATTAAGTAAAAAATTTGTAATAAAAAATATAATTTTTGTACTTAACATCCATGACATCAAAGTAAAAAATCTTGCATATTGGATTCTATATAATAATTAACAAAATGAATGATAATATCATAAAACAAAATTGTTATTTTATTGTTTAAAAATAAAGTTAAAATTAAATGATATTTAATGAAATAATATTATAAATTATTTTATTGATAATGTCTTTTAATTAAGATTTAACCAAATTATTTTTTTAAAAAAAACTAAAATATTGACTAATAAAAAATCCAGTGCATTAGCATGTGGGGTTCGACGCACCTACTTCAATACAAATGTGTAGACAAGAGTGATCTTACAAGGCAAGGTCCCCACACCTACCCTTAAATTCACTCATTTCTTTTGTTCAGTAGGGTCATGATATGTGTGTGTCCAATTTAAAATAGGTAGAGTTGTTTTTTATTTATTATTAATATAGGTATGCGGGATAGTTTATGTGTATTTCAATCAATCCTCCATCTTTTAAAATTAGTAGCTATATAGATATTTAATAGTTATCATATTAATAACTACAGGATTAAAACCTTGAATTATAAAAAAAAACAAACATTTTAATTATAAATTCTTATTACTAGATCAGTGGTCAAAAGGTCCTGGTTTAAAATTTAAAACCATAAACACTTATTTTTAATTATTGTTGTTACTTTAAAAAACCTAAAATGATGCCCTACTCACATTAATAATTCATTTCTTGGCTTTTAAATACCTTCAAAGTGAATATAAACAAAATTTGAAATTAAACAAAAAAATATCAAGCCCAAAATTGCTTCTTTTTTTTTTCTAACAAGATACAAGTTGAAAAATACCTCAATAACACTTCTCTAGTAAAAAAATCAATTAACATAAAGATTTTTTTTTGTTATTAAAATATAATTAACCAACCACTTTCTCTCTTCTCTCTCGTTTCTCGACAACTTTCTCTATTCTCTTTAAAAATTACAAGATTGAAACATGAGAAAAATAAATTTAGACCTAAACATAAAATCTTAAAACTAAAAGGACAAAAATAATTAGATTAAGAATTTTAGACATAATTTATTTTTTTAACATGAATTTGAAGAAAAAAGCCCTTTGTTTTTTTGTTGTTGTTGTTGTTGTTGTTGTTGTTGTTATTTTGGTGTATTTTCTTCTAATTATTTTTAATATTAAAAAATTAAATCTTATTTCATAAAATTAACTTTAAATTCAATTATAAAATTTCATCAAAAACCTTGAATACTCAACAACATTTGTAGAGAAGAAAATATCAAAACATCACATGGAATGTTGAAACTAAAATAAAAATAAAAATTTAATAATTAAAATAAAAAAAACATTCGTTATTGAATGAATAATTTTATTTACAGTAAAAAATAATTAATATTTTTATTATATGTATTATGTTATTTTAATTTTATTTAAATATAGAAAAATAAATTTATTTAAATATAATAAAAAATTATCATAAAAAATAAAATATAAAAAATATAAATTCTTCTTAAATTTATCATTTTTATTTTCTCATTTTCATATGCATCATAAAGGTTTAATTTATAAGAATCCAAATGTAACTGTACTTACTATTTTGGGACTGACTTTTACAGTGATAGATTCTAGACTGGAAACCTAGATTTCATTCGATATTGTGATACGTGAGATTAGATAGATAATATATTTAAATATAGTGTTTTTCAAATCAATATTTTTTAACTACAATTATAAAAATAAGTAAATATATTAAAGAATATGTTTTGACTATGTAAGAGAAAAAAATTGTTACTTTTTTTACCTGTAAGAATAAATTAAATTTTATTAAAGAAAAAAAATTATATTATTACATCTTTTAAATTTTTTTATAACATAATTATTAAATCCTGACAGTGTAATCCACTAATTTGATACCTAACTCAACAAATGTTTTATTTTTAATAAGTTTGGAGGTTAGCCTTGTTAAGTCTTAGCTGAATTAATTTTTTAAAAAATTTATTTTTATTTTGAAAAATATATTTTTATTTTTTTAATATCATTCAAAACAATCGTTTTATCTTTAGAAAAACAAAGCAATATCATTTTGTTTTGATTCTGTAAATTCATAACCTAAGTTTTGGACGAGGTTAGATTTAAAAGTAGATGTGATAGCAATGATTCATAGGAGTTAAATATGTTAAAAGTATATTTAAGTATAAAAATGAAAAAAAAAGATTTTAATTTGTAAAAGTCAAACCACGAAGCCAAAAAAGATTTTTGCACTGTGATTTTTGTCATTTTTTTTTTATATTTTTTTTATCGTGAGCTAACCTTTGCCTTATTTATAAAACATTTTTTATCCTGTTTGGAAAACGGCCTTTCCATCCCATACTTCAAAAATTCTAAAAGAGGGTGAGGTGAAACTACAGAGAAATCTGTGTTTTAAAAAAATATTAATAGATGGAGAAAACTAAGGAGCATAAGTGTTTAATTAAAAATATTTCTAGAAAATTAAAAGAAATTATAAATAATAAAACTCATATTTAGAAAATTTCTAAAAACCTAAAAAAAATAATCCCTGTCAACATTTATACTTAAAAAATTATCAAGGGATAAAAGAGATATATTTTTGTTGACGATTATATTTAAATTTTTTTTCTAAAAACAGATAGTTAACCCAAAAAAATGGTGTCGTTTTACTTAAAAAACCAAGTCAATTATTTTTTTGAAAAATTATTATATTTTTTCAAGAGTTGAAGACTTGTAACCTTCCTCACAATGACATGGGGCTTCAGAGCCCCCTACCAAGAGTGAACATTTTAGATTCGGTTTAATTTTTATTTAGAAAATAATCAAAATAAAATTTTAAAAAATTAAAAAATTCAAACCAGAACCAAACCGGTTCGAACCTACTGGTTTCGGTTTGATTCAGTTTGTTTTTTAACAGAAAACTAAAAAACCTTTATTTTTTTGGCTTTTTTTAGCTTTTTAATAGGCTTGTGATTAATGTTAATAATTATCTAATTTTATTACAAGATTCTATAATATATTTAATATATTTTTTATAATTGAATATTTTTTTATATTGAATTATTAATGTTAATATTGTGTTCAATATATTGCAAGTCTTTCTAATATTTGTATTTTGAACTTCTCCTACATCAAAGTTTAAATAATACACTCACCAAGTTAAAATTTAAATTACAAAACATTGTTTTCAAAAGAGCTTAAAAAAACAACAAAATAACCTTGCCATAAAAAACAAGACACTTTATGCAAAAAAATATAAATCTTCATTGTGCATATTATCCTAATAAAAAAAATATCAAGATGACAACAACATTGCATTTTGATTTTCTAATATTGTTGATATCAAAATCTAGAAATCAAGATTTAAAATTATAACATTATAAAATAAATTAGAATATGTAAAAATAAAAAGTATATTTTACTATCAAAGTAATTTTTGAACTAATTATTATCTATTGTTAGATGTAATTTTCCATCAAATTCTATAAAATAAAAAATTAGATATATTAAATGATTGCAAATAATTTAATTAATAAATTATAAAATAAAAAATACGAGTTTATAAAAAAAAATTATTTCAAGATCAATTTCTAGTTTAATTGTATAGGCCTGTGGGACAGGGAACTGTATAGGACCGTGCAACAGGCAAAATTATTGTAAAACATACAAATATACATGATGATGTTTATGTTGAAGATTGAAGTGTATGCATTTAATCAAATATATATGATTAATTACAATATAATTTAAGTGCTCTTAATAAATCCATATCGCCCTACATTCTAACAGGCAGGCATATGCACCTATCAAGTAACCTGCACTTCAACTATTCTTTAAAATGTAATTGGAAGAACTCCAATTCTTAATTTCTAGCTGTCAAGAGTATTTGATTTACTATTCAAAACAATCAACAACAAGGGCAAAGAAAGCTTGAGAGATTGATGAGTTAAGAATAATTAGCGCATTAACGCATTTCTAAGATACTTGTCCATCATTTAAGAAGCAATTTCAATGGCTACTTTTTCTGGGCCTTGTTATGTAAGTATAAATTGAAGATCAAATATAGATTCACAGATGCGCTAGATTTGGTTCATTTTAAGCGAAATGCATGTTCCATAAAAACATTCGTGAAGAAAATCCAAAGGTCCCTATGACATTATAAACTAGTAGTCAACAAAATCAAAATACATATTTAGAAGTTGGAAACAAATAATTGTACCTGTTTTCTAGCTCTAGACCTCGCAGCAGACTCTTTATTCTTGATCATCCTTTGTTGCCTCCTCTTCGGTCCACTAAACCCCTCTATGTCCATCCCAAACTCATTTCCTGAATAATCAAAATTAATAACCATTCCTACTCCATGACCCTACCCATACCCACCATCATTCCTTGCTCTACCAGCATAACCATCATTCCTACTAGATGACTCTCCTATGCCTTAATGCATAACACCACCACCACCACCCCCATCCCAATCCCCACCCCTAGCAGCCATGCTTGAAATAGGTCTAGCTATGAAACCTGTTGCTGCAGCCCGGTTATTGTTGGTGCTCTCGTACAACAACTAGAAATCTAATCTTGATATATACATAGAACCTTATCCAAGAATAACCTAGATATTATAATTAAAATAAATTGGTAAATTAATCATCCTTATGCTAAATTTATCCATATTCCCAGAATCCACAAAATATAACCAAAATATTAATCACAGAATTGTTTAATGCATAAAAAAATCACAAGAATAACCTAGACATTATAATTAAAATAAATTGGTAAATTAATCATCTTATGCTAAATTTATCCATATTCCAATGATCCACAAAATATAACCAAAATATTAATCACAGAATTGTTTAATGCATAAAAAAAATCATAAAATACAACCACAACATTATTGGTAAATTAATCATAGATTTTTTAATGCAGAAATTTTTTTTTAAAAAAAATAGAATCACAAAGCATATGTTAAAAAATAAAAACAGAGATTGATAAAAAAAATTTATACCTAGTATGATTTGTGACACAATTCAAGGTCAGGTGTAAGAGAGGAGGTGATTGCCTGACCGGTTTGCTAGAATTGGAGTTGGATTCTGAAGGTTTGGTGTGCTAGTGTGATGTGTGTCATACAATTCAAGGTTAGGTGCGACTATGTAAGAAAGAGATGTGGTTGATTGGTAGTTTGAAGATGAAGTGGTGTGGTAGGAGACTGGTTTGATATGTTGGTATGATGTGTGTCCTATGATTCAATGTCGGGTGTGACCATGTGAGAAAGGGATGTGGCTGACTGGCTAGTTTGAAGATGAAGATGGTATGGAAGAGGGATATGGCTAGCTATGGATAAAGATGGATTAACTTAATTTCGTTACAGATTTGTGAGTGAATGTGTGAAATTATGAGGGAGCAACTTAGGAATAAGGAGAAGAATGGCTGAAGTCTGGATACTAGGGTTAAGAAAAATAATGTGTTTTTTTTTGTATTTATAGTACCCTCAATTTAGTTTAAGGGGTTTTTCCGACTTTAGGTTTCTAAAACCAAATCGAACAAAATTTTTTTTACAAATATTTTAATTAGTTTTTTCGGTTTAGTTTTTTTTACTATTTTTTTCTTAATTTTTGGTTTCTTTTTTTTTTTGCTCACCACTACCCCTTACTAGAGGGAGAGACCAAACCTAAGAATGGGAGATCTGAGATTATCCCTGAAGATAACATAAAGCCTAGGGGCTTATCTGAAGAGTTGTGTTAATTCTCTAAGTTCCATTTAGTTTTGTTGGTATATATTTGGTCCTAAAACAAGGGTTTTGTTGCTTTGTTGAGGTTAGTCGTCTCAAGCTGTCGTAGAAGGTAAAGCTATCATACTAGAGATAACCCTTTTCAAAGAGATTATGCAACCGTATTAAGAAGAACCCCTTTCAAGAAGATTGTGCTCACACATCAGAAAGAACCTTTTCCAAAGAGATTGTGTAATTGCAATAGGAAGAACTCATTCTAAGGAGATTTTGCAAGAGTCCAGGTGCTTCCATTGAAAATTTATAGATAAAAAGTATATGTCAGAGAGATAATTATTTTAATTTAAAAATAAACTTACTTCTTATCAAAGATAATATACTCTGAGGTGATTTATTGAGTTTTAGGGAGCCCTCTAATCCATCATTTAGAGAGTGGTTTTATTGCACTAGAGAAACCCCTTTTCAATCTTTTTTATGGGTGGGGATGTCACAGGTGCTAAGATTTGTTGAGGTGATAAAATTTGATTTTACCTCTAAGCTATCAAAACAACCCAGGTGAAGGGTTGCACTTAGTTAATGAGTTGTTGAAAGTTTGAATGACTAAAAATGCTAGTGGTAACGAGCAGATCCATTAAGTGTTGTAGTCCAAGTATATCATGGAATCACTTGGAAATTTCATTAAAAATAAAATGATGACTTTTTTATCATATAGACGACATCATTGATGATGTCTCAAGACATCCAAGTTGTTAGGGCTTATGTCTTAGATAATCAATTATTCTCTTGAAACTAGCAATCTAACCCATTCTTCTTAACCTAGGTGATCGGAGGCAGGTGCTTGATTCTTATAAAAAACAAATTCTTAGACTCTCTAATGGTCAAGTTAATGAATTTTTTAGAAAAAATAAAATAATATTACTAAGAAATACTTTGAAAATACATAAACAAGATGCAATGAAGATTCTAAACCTCTTGTTTAAAGGATTTATGATTTGTTTATATCTCATTAATCTTTTTATATAGAAGAAGGGCTAAAATATAATATTGCCTCAATAACATTAAAGAGATGAAATATCTTTGACATGTGTATTAATAAAGAAAAAATTATTAACATATATATTAATATAAATGAAAATATGGTGAGTCCCTAAAATTTCTTTTACATATTATCTCTTTCTTAAAAGATTTTTACACATTATTTCTTACATAATATTAATATCAATAAAAATATACTAGGTTATTGAAGGATTTTTATACAATTAATAGATCTAAAAAGAATAAAATTCAAAATGTAACTATTTCTAAAAAAGATAGATTATTTCTTTGGCTAAGACTAAGAGAAATATGTGATTTTTTAGTTGAGGTCACAAAAGATTGAGTCCTTTTTATTGTTAAGTCCAAGGAAAAATTGAGTCTTATATGAGGTTGTTAAAACCTTTTAGATTTAGGTTTACAACCTACCATATAATTTAGTGAAGAAAATGTTGCAGTGAATTAAAATAAATAAATAAATTAGTATAGCGAGCTTCTCATATTATTGATTCAAATTTTATTCTTGAATATTATATGAAACGTAGCAATGTAGCCATTGATATGTTCATATTCTACATGGGCTATGTTCATATGTTCAAATTTTGTACCCCTTAGTTTTATATTTAGATAATCCCATCCAATGTCCCATGCAGCTAAATGAATGGTAGAAAAACAATGTTAAATTTAAGAACCTCTATCCATTTATAAAAATAAAATGTTGATAGAGTAGTTTGATTTCTCGGATCTTGGCATACCACCACCACCATCTAAGAAAAAGTGGTGATATTTGCAAGCTCTTGTAGATAAATTCTATCAAATGGATTGAAGATTTTGAACAATATTCTAAATTGAAAAGTGCCATAAAAAAGATGCTAGGTGATTAGATTAAAAATAACAATTTTGTTTTGAACAATATTGTATCATACATACATATATATATATATATCATAATTTAAGTTTTATAATTACAATGATTTTTTAACATAAAAATGGATGCTGGCTTATTTGATTAAAAATAATAATTTCATCCAATTTATGCATGGTGATTGAAAATAATAATTTCATCCAATTTATGCATGGTTATGTGGTAATGATTATTAAAAAGTTTTATTCAAGAGCTTGAACATGAATTGAAAAGCATTTGAAAGAGAGGAATTTGTTCTCCTTCTTTTTTTGAAAAAAAAAAGGGATAAATATTGAGAATCAAAAACTTCAAATACCATAAACATTAAATTGAAGGGCATTGTATAGGGAAATTTATATAAGGATAATAAGGTAAGAATCGAAAACTTTTTTAGTTACACGAAGAACTAAAATTTAGTATCTTTTTGGATTTAATTTTAATGTATTTTGATAATTAAAATGATTAAAAAAAATCTTGAAGTAGCAACAGCCTAGTCATAGTAGTAATGATGACTATTATGTAATGTTATATAGAGGCAAGAAGGTAAAGTGTTTTCAATGTAACACTGTTATATTTAGTGTTTTTGTAATGAATTTTTTTATAAAGTACTTTGCACATCTTAATTAGCTACTTGCGTGTGGATACGTACCAACAGATCAAGGAAATCATACTTTAGCCATTGAAAGTTGGAATTTGAAAGTTGTCCGTACTTTGTATAAAATAGTTTAATCAATAATTAATTGAATATTGCCAAGAAGAAGGTTGTTGGGCATGTGTTGCTGGAAAATTTTGTTTAAAGAAAAGTGAGGTTTATTTTTCTAAAAAAAAAGAATTATTGGAATTTAAGTTTTAATATAAGCTTTTTAATATTAAATTTTAACATGATTTAAATAAATTATAAATGAATGAGAAATTGATCTTATAGAATTCTTAGTTGCTATGTTTTAGTAAAAACTAAAATCCTTTAAAAGAACTTTATCCTATGTGGAAATGAAAAAAACCTTTTCAGATATTTAAAAAGTAAAAAGTTGAGAAGTTAAAATTAAACTCAAATAACACTCATGCTTTGAGAGGGGAGAAGTATCAAGTAAAGTAAGCTCGAGACTTTACTCACATACACATGTTGGCCTAGGTTATGCTCGGTCATTTGGTTTGATTTTAAATTTATTGTAAAATAATATTTTGAATTATAATAGATTATTTTTTGCCAACTGAAAATTGAAATTGAACTTGGTTTATAAAGAATTATTTTTTTTAACTCATTATTTTTTCAAGCAATGTTAGCACCTGAATAGTCTTTTTCAAAAGCATTTTTGAAAATTTAAACAATTTTTTCAACTATTAAAAAATAAAAGGAAAAGAAAAATGCTAAACTTAGAAAAAAGATGTTGATTCAATTAAAACTGGAACACTATTTAGTCATTGGGTCATATCTGAAGTTATAGATCTTGGATTTCAATTTGATTTACATGGCTAAAAAACTAAGACATAGGTCTAAAACATCTATAAGAGTTGAAGACTCAATTCTGTCATTTAAAAGTTCAAATCTTAGTATCAAAAGAAAAGTTTAAATATGTCTTACAACCAAAATATTATTCAGTGTTCAACCCATATCTCAAGTTCTGGAAGTTCAAATGCACCGATTCTTTTTTGGTTAAAAAGATGAGATAATTTTTTAGAACTTACAATGCAGGCCATCTGTTCAAATTCTGATGTTAACAATGATGTTTTCTACAGACAAGAAGATAAGGATTGTTACCAAGTCAAGGGGTAGTCACCCCCTCAATAATTAGTCATCAAATCAATAGTTTCAAATTTTAGCCTATAAAAAAAGACATTTGCCATGCATTTAGGCATTTTGGTTTTCAAATCAAGATCATATTCCTACTTTCTTTCTTTATATTTTTATAATAGTTAAGTTTTGCTTTTATTAATCTCTTATTTATGTGATTAGTACTTAAAAGTGCATTTTTATCAAGGTTTTATGTTATCATTTTGCATTTGAAGTATCAATAACTCTTTAATTAAAACATATTTTATAATAATATATCTAATAATATAAGATACATTTAATTTATGATAATATTTATTTTAAATACAGGTCTATCACATAAATAAAAGGATTGATTGATGAATTTAAGAACTGAAATTGAAAGGACAAAAAGATGCCAGTACAGTCCAAACCGAAATATTGTTCGGTAATTGGGTTATATTTGCTGCTATAGATCTTAAATTTAGGTCTACTTTATATAGATGGAAAGATAAGGTATAGGCCTATAACTTTCATATGTAGCTCAAGATTTAAAAAGGTCATTTTCAAGTTTAAATTATAGCAACAACAAAGAAGTCTGAATATGTTCTCTAGCCCAAACATTGTTCAGTATTTAGCCCATATCTGAAGTTCTAGAAGCCCAAATGACCTTAATTTTTTACACAAGAAAATTGAGACAATTTCCTACAACTTTTATCTTTTCAAGTGATTTCAATTTTGATGTTATCAATGATATTTTGGGCAGACAAGAAAAGATAAGAATTATCACCAAGTCAAGAGTTGATCGCCCATTCATCAATTAGTCATCAAATCAATAGTTTTCAATTTTGGCCTATAAAAGAAGGCATTTGCCATGTATTTAGGCATCTTGGTTTCTATATCAAGATCATATTCTTCCTTTTTCTTTTTATATTTTTTATAATGTTTATGCTTTGTTTTCATTAATATCAAGTTTATGCCTTTCATTTCTTTTCATTTACTTAGTTAACTTTTATCTTATTTATGTTCTTATTTTATTTATTTTTCTTTCATTATGTTTAGCTAAGTTTATTATGTTAAGGTGAAAATGTTACACTAACGGTGTAAAAATAAGTATAATATAAACTTAATATAGACCTTAATGTTTGATACTAATATATTTTGTATTTGTTATCTTGTTCGCTCTTTAATACTTTACCTGTTAAATGATTAATCTAGAATTATGTTATATAACACTTCGTATAACAAATGCTTAGCACTTTCATAACCTATATTATATGGTATAGCCGACACCTGAGTTATGAAAATAATTTGATTTGTTGTTAACATAAGTTATAATCATGAATGTCTGACGAGATTTACAAGTACTAACATTAATCAAATAAGATGACTAATATAATTATGTTAACAATTTATAATCTGATTGGAACCTCATTTATGTATGGTTTCCATTTGAATAATAAGAGTTTATACTATACTTGTTTCACATACTATTAATAGATCCTCTAACCTTAATATTTATTGTTATCATTATTTAATTCTTATATTAATATTCTATCTCAAAGTTCTTATCTTTTTATTCTCCTCCTCTTTTTTTTTATTACTATTACTACTACTATTAATGTTATTATTATTATTATCTCTACAAAGACATCAATCTTTCTACCTTATGTTTAAGTAGACAAAGGAGGTTCCACTAATGTCATGCATTTAGACATCCTAGTTTTCAAATCAAGATTATGTTCTTGCTCTATTTCTTTATATTTTTGTAATATTTAAGTTTTACTTTCATTAATCTCTTATTTATACCTTTCATTTTCTTTACTATACCTAGTTAACTTTAACTTGTATCATGTTTATATTCTTATATTGTTTATTTATATTTTTTTTTATTATGTTTAGCTAAGTTTAATATGTAAAGGTGAAAAAGTTTCACTAATGGTGGTAAAATAAGTATAATATAAACTTAATATGAACTTCAATACTTATAACCTAAACAATTTGCTATTAACATGTCTTCATATTTTTATCTTATTAATTCTTAATTCCTTGTTAAATGATTAATCTAGATTTGTGTTGTATAACACTTGGTANAACCTCCATGTGGTTCGACCCCGGTCTTGCCGGGTTATTTATTACTTCGACACTCCTGCACTTGGGAGAAGACATCAATCTCTTTGTCGTGTCAATATGCTATAAAAGAAACTTGATTTATTATTAACATAAGTTAGTATCATAAATTTTTGATAATATTTAAAAGTTTGGTGTTACTTAAATAAGATAATTAATATGATCATATTAACAATGTATAATGAGCTATTAATGACAAATCATCTAATTGAAACCTTCTTTGTGTGTGGTTTCCAGTTGAGTTTATATTATATTTATTTGAAATAACATTAGTGGATCCTCTAACCTTGAGATTTGTTTTTATCATTGTTTAATCATCATATTAATCTCACATTTTAAAATTCTCTTTAACTCATTATTATTATTATTATTATTATTAATTCATATAATTAATCTTCTTTTGGTTCGATCCTGGTCTTGTAGAGTTATTTATTACTTCGACACTCCTCATTTGAAAAAAAACATTATTCTTTTAGTCGTGTCAGCTAAGAAGACTAAACTCCACCAATTAGTAATGAAGATGAGAACACAAATGAGTGATATATGTGCTCCATTTTATTTGCTCCATGGTCCAGGCAAAGACTTGCCTCCTTCTTCTCCTGAAAAGCCTTTATTCTAAATTAATTGTATTTGAAATTATAAATGTTTAAATATGAAATTAATATTTAATTTTGATATTAATTTAATTGATTTAATTAATTTTAATTATTTTCTATTTGTATTTAATATATTTTAAAAAAATATATATTTTTAAATTATTACTATTAAATTCAAGTTATTACTAATGGGGTAAGCGACAGCCTAAGTCCGTCAATATATTTCAAAGAGTTGGAAAAGTATTATTGCTAATGTCATTGTCATTATTTAGTCATCGATGCAATAATAAACGGTTTGTTTAACAGTTATATGTCAAATTCATTGAAAAAATACTGATAGACAAAAGCAATTATTAATGGAATGACATACAGTTTTTCCGTCAATGATATATTATATTCATTTATGAAAATGCTAACAGAAAAAAGTGGGTAAAAAAAAAATTGACACACCTTTTCTATTAGTATATCCATCGGTAAGATTATTACCGACAAACTCACAGATAGACCACAAATTACCAATGAGAGTTTTTTTAATAGATTATTTTCATCCATAAGGCCATTAGAAAAATTCATGATGGCAAACTGTGAATATCAACAAAAAATTTTGTCAATAAATCTAAAAATTTTGTTTATGTCTGTTAATATTATGCAATATTCTTGTTGTGTGATTTTAAGAGGTTAATAATTTTTTTTAAGTAATTTTACCAATGTTGATTTTTTTCTCAATTAGAGGTGAGGTAGAATTTGTTTTAGTATTATATTAAAAATACCAAAATCAATAATTTTTTTTAACAAATTCATGTTTTTATATATTAATTGTTATGGATATGGATTTATAATCCACTTTTGCCTACTTTATTTAAATTTTGTTAGTGAAATCAACCAAATTTTAGCATCAAACAACATTGAACATCGATTAACGCTATAGATTTTACTTTTTATATTTGGATCTGTTTAAATATCATCCTTTTGTCCTGTAAAAGTGTAAAATATAAAATTTGTTGATAGTAAAATAATTTTTTTAAAAAATAACATTTCATATCTTGTAATTTAGCTTGTTTTTCATTTACCCGCAATAGTTTAAAAAACTATAGTTTACATCTTAAAACTTTGTAACGCTGGTAACAATTTATATCATTTCTAAAATAAAATTAACAAAAAATAATTTATTATTTAGAGGATTATCACTATTCTTTATTCAATGACTAAAGATATTAAATATTATAAATTCACCATTAAATAATAAAAAGAAAACCGAGCCGCCACCTTCAACCTTTTCTCCTCTTTGCTTTGAAATATTTTTGGGGAACAGAAGGATGGAAACCCTGGCCCCGATGCTGCTCCCTGGTGTTTTCACAGGGGCTTGAACCGCCAAAACAGAAGTTTTGGCTCCTCCACTTCTTACTAGCAGAACTTTCTTTTCTTTCACACTCGGCGTTCCATCATCAAATAATATATATTGGAAGTAGAAGCGACACCTTTTTGTTTATCCAATGAACTCGAGCGTGATCGACCTCGAATGGTTTATTTGTGGCAAGACTTGCATAACGCCATGCATTATCCCTTAGGCTAGCATTCTCTTGGCCGCCGGACTGGACAGATCACTCCCGGCATAAAATATCCTCTTATAGTTAGGAAGCGATGAAGCATTTGAAAATCGCCGACGAAGTGGGGTTGGAGTTTCCTCTGAACCACTGCATATCTTGCTCGAAGCCACCAAACCCTAATCGTTTCATTTCCTTAATTTTTCTGGACAAGATATATATTTTATTATGTCATTTGTTTTCCTCGAAAAGATATTTAATGTATTTTTTTTTACTTGATAGATATGTAAAATGATTATGATAAGTACAATAAATTTAAATTAACAAATTATTACAGATAATTTTTCAGCGCGGGGAAATTCCATGGACACCTCTAAGAAATTTCAACCTTTTCCAAGTTTGTGAAGCCGTGTCAAGAAACAACGATGTTGTTGGACAATTCCTCAAAATCTTTGCACCATGCTAACCTGTCAATTACGAATTGCTACGTTTTCCAAATGTTCGCTACCTTTTAAATATAACGATCACTGCTAAATTGATAAATAAAAATAAAAAAATTCTATTGATATATTATGATAATATTTATTAACTAAATATTTTATCATTAAATTTGTTGATAAATACTAATATAAATATTGTCACGATGGATACATATTAAAAGAATTACAATGAAAAAATAAAAAATAAAAAAATCTAAATGATTTGATTAAGTGTAAATTTTATAAATGTTATTATCAACATAGTTAACTTTAACCTGACTGTATTTAATGTATAATTCGATGATGACAGCTTTAGTTGATGAATTTGGTATTTAATGTATCAGCAACTTTTTTATGTTCATTTTGATTTTTTTTATTTTCTTGTTATTTTGTTAAATTAATTTTTCTATATAAGATGCTTTGAGTCTAATGACTTAATTTATAAGTGTGAAAGTTATAGTTTTTTAATATAAAAAAATAATTTTATAATTTTATTTTATTTTCTATATATTATTCTGATCTCATTATTTAAATCAAGGATTTAGCGGGATATCTCGAATTGGCTTGCTCTAATTATTGAGGTTATAGGTTTTTGATGCTAACTTGAATTGATCATAATTTATTTTTTTATGTTATTTTTTACTATATTTTATCATGTCATATTTAATGGGTTGTGAATAGAGCTATATTTTTTATCTTCTTTTAAAAAAATGTGTTTTTCCTTTAAGTTATTTTTTTTTAAATTCGATCTATATATTGTTGTATTTTTTATTATTTAATTAAAATAAAACAAACTTATTCAATTCATTGGCAACTATAACCCAAGTTATAGAGTTTTTTTTAAAAAGAAAAAACTTACTTATAACATCTGAACATTATTTTTACGAAGAAAATATAATTTGACTCCACAGCAAAGCATAGGCACCGACACCATTAACAGGGGCCATGTGGTTCCAAAATAAATAATTAAATCCTTGATATATTTCAGTTTTATGACAGCCTACATCCCTTAGTTCAAAATCAATTTTAATTGATGTTAAATTGCTATGTGGATATTGTTCATCAAGCATACGAATGTGATTGTTGACCATTATAAAATGTTACATGTCTTTAAGCTTTGAACTTGATAACAGTTGAAGGTTGTTTTTGAATGAAAGAATAAAGCACCGAGTGGGTCACGAAATAGAAATTTTAAGGACCTAATTCTACATTTTAGAGCCACAAACCTGTGATTTTCATAAATAGAAGCCACGAGGACCCTTAGTGTCCTTTTAGGTTTGGTTGGTTTAGCACCAATATATATAAACAAAGCAACAAACTCAATCTCTTAGTTGAAAAAAAAAAAAAACATTGGCAAAAACAGGTATGAACAAAAGCTAACAAGAGGAAAGAAGAGCGAACCTTAAACAATGTGGTGTCCTTAATAGTCTTGCAGCCCTACTGGAAGAAGCAAGCAATACTGCCAAATCATGGCAGCAACGAACAAAGAAGTGAAACAAATATAGATTGAAGAAAATCATAAGTAAAGTCAATCCAACCAGCTTCGTCTCCAGCAACAGCGGCAGGTAAGCTCTTCTTCCCCCGTTTGCATTTTAATTAACTGCTCACTGTGCATGCGTGAATTATAATTCCCGCATGCTTGCACAGTGACCAAGCTGGTCAGCTGGATCAAGCCCATCCTGTGTGGCTCTGAGCTGAATCCAGCTCCTGTAACAAAATAGAGAACTGTTGAAATTGAGGGGGGCCTTGATCTAAGGCCCATCCAGCCCTTTTTTTTTTATTAAAGGTGGATTAAAGGCACATCTCATGCCTCTTTTTCTTACCTTTTATTTTATTTTAATATCTAAGTCAAATATTCCTTTTAAAATATTTAAAAAAAATGGGAAAAAAATTCGGGAACCTTTTGAATTTATTTATGGATTTTTTGTATTTTTTTTACAATTTTACCTAATATTGAATTATAGACACTAGAAAATACAAATTTGGTATAAAATATATACTAGCTTTTTTTTCTTTTCTCCCAGAAAAAGAAGAAGGCTTCCTCGTTGCAAAACTACAAAAAAATATTTTGTTTTTAATTCAAAATTTTATTTGTTTTATCTAATAGTTGCTAGATTCAGGGATATTTATATTTACTAATGTCAAATTAAAAATACCTTCAATGTTCAATAATACTAGAATTATAAATTGAAACACTAAAATTGAAAAATATTTTAGACTCCAACATCCATTGACACTAAAATCATGAATATTATACTTTTTTAAGTAATATTTATCAACGTCAGAGTTGAAAATATTTATAATTAAATATTCAAATGACATTATATTCATGAATATTATAAACAAACTATCAAAAGTAAAATACAATAAATTCTTAACAATTTAAAATAAAATAAATAATATAGTCTATCTAAGATAAGATATTAAAACGATGATAGTATCTTTCGTTTTACTTAATCATTCTTATACCATAAAATCTTTATTAATTAGTTATAATTTTTATTGATCATAATATTAAATGGTGACTTATTAAATTATATTTTTTTATTTTCTAAAAATAAAATATTAAAAATCTATTATTTTTATTAAAAAAATTTAACACCATTGCGAAGTCAATTGCAATACAAGAAACACAATTGGTAACAATTTTTATTTGCTAAAACCTCTTTTATTTATTAATAAGTCTGGTTTTGTAATTTCATTTCTCATCTCCTATATACATGTTTTCTCTAAAACGAAAAAATTTTCTCTTTTTTCGGGAATTTCTTTTTGAATTAGAAAAAAAAAAGACAAAAATATTGAAAGGTAGCAAGGAATTTGACGGATGGAATGGAATGTCGAGAGAAGTAGAACATCTATTTCAACATTTCTATTTTTTATTTTTTTAGTAACAAGCTTGCTAATTTTGTACCATCTTAACTTTTTCTTAACCCATGTGTTTTTTTTTCTTTTTTTAGATCATTAATTAATATTGACTTGGTCAAGAATACAACTTATATCAGATAATTTTTAGTTCAAACAACAAAAGCTATACATGCATAATTTTTTTAATGCATCACATAGAAATACCATATTTTTTTTAATAAATATTAATAGATTGAATATAATTATTTATAATTTGAATGATTTCTACCACTATAATAATACAAGATTTGGAAATAACTGAATCAACAAGGCGCCGAAGACCATGTGGATCTGCAAAATAGTACGAGCCTCTTTTGTCCAGTAACTAGCGAGTCCTGTTGGGCTAATGTCCATTGTTCTAACCCCCACGAAGTTTCGTGGCTTGTGAGTAGGCTTGGCGGCATCAATGAAAGTCCAAGCTATTATTGTCGTCAGAAAATCAGCAACAGAATCTTACTCCCGTACTTGCACGTGCGTGTGTGATGCGGTTGCTGACTTCCCCGTTTGGTTGAGGTCGAATCCGACCGACGCAAACGAAAAAACCAAACCAAAAATTCTTATCAATTATCTCTCAACTTCATTGTACCACTATTTAATCCTCCCCCTCCACCTAGTCTTCTGTTTTCGCTCACACTTTATCCAATTCATTGGTAAGTCCTCAAGATTTTTCTTCAATTTCATTACCTGGCAAAGTTCTTTACTTTGCTTAAGAACTAGGGTTTCATTTCCGTAAACACGAGGAAGAAACTTAAGGCCTTGATTTCCCCTCTGGGTTTTTATTCTTTTCTCTATTTCTCTTTTTTTTTTGCTTTGAGATTAAAATGAAAATCTTTGATAGCTTGTATAGTTCAAAGAACCCCAAATTGAAAGGGGTTTTCAATGGATTCTGTACTTTGATCCTTTTGTTTTTATTTTACAACCGGGTGGATATACTTAGAAATCCTTCTGTTGGTGAAGTTTCAAGTCAAAGAGGTGTTTTTGGAGATGGGTCAAGGGGTTATGCGATTATTCATAGGGAAATGATTGAAGTCAATGCTAATTCATCGAGCTTGGCCATTGTGACTGGTGATCAAAATGACTCAAGCTTAAAGAATCAGGCTTTATGTAGTGGGCTGATTAATCATGATGGGTTCGCTAATGAATGTGAGTACTTGAAAGCTAACCCGGATTGTTCGTCGGGTGGGTTCTTTGATTATATCAAGTTTTTGTATTGTGATTGTAGTGATTTTAGAGTGTTGGGTTATGTGGTGTTGGGCATCTGGCTTGCTGCTTTGTTTTATTTGTTGGGGAATACAGCTGCTGATTACTTCTGTTGTTCTTTGGAGAGGTTATCGAATCTTTTGAAATTGTCACCTACAGTTGCTGGTGTTGCACTCCTTCCGCTGGGGAATGGAGCACCAGATGTGTTTGCAAGTATCGCTGCCTTTGTCGGAAAGGATGCAGGTGGTGTCGGACTTAATAGCGTGCTGGGTGGTGCGGTGTTTGTTACTTGCATTGTTGTTGGGGCTGTATCGTTATGTGTTGCGGATAAGGAAGTTCAGATTGACAGGAGATGCTTCATTAGAGATATATGTTTCTTCCTTTTTACACTAATGTCCTTGTTGATAATTTTGATGGTTGGTGAGGTGAGTGTTGGAGCGGCTATTGCATTTGTCTTGATTTATGTGTTGTATGCAGTTTCTGTGGCTGCTAATGAGATGTTGAGGAAACATGCACAGAGGTTGAAATTGGATGCTGTTACACCATTGATTCCCGTGCGAGGAAGCATATTTTCACAGACGAGTGGTGAAGAGGATACAAACATTTATAGTTCTCTGCTTGACCTTGAGACTGAAAGTGACGTGCCCCATCTACCTTCTTCCCTGCCATCATGGATGTGGGCTTCGAATGTGGCCATTTATTCCAATCACTCATCAAAAATCAATTTGCTGGATGAAGAAGGGCCTCCGTGGGGCTGGACTGATGAGGGCATGGAAATCCGCAGTTCTTCATTTTCATGTTCCAGGCTGTTGTCAATGGTGGAGTTGCCATTGGCAGTGCCCAGACGGTTAACAATCCCATTAGTTGACGAGGAAACATGGTCAAAGCCATATGCTGTAGCCAGTGCTTCTTTGTCTCCTCTCTTACTGGCATTCTTGTTGAGCAGCCAAGATGATGTGGGCTCTGAAAGCAGAATCATAATGTATTTTATTGGAACTGCAGTTGGTTGTGTGCTTGGTGTTCTTGCATATCAACATACAAACACTGATCATCCACCTCATAGTTTCTTGCTTGCCTGGGTATTAGGGGGATTTTTTATGAGTATTGTGTGGTTCTACATGATAGCTAATGAGCTTGTTGTTCTGCTAGTTGCATTCGGCACAGTCCTAGAAATTAATCCATCAATCCTTGGATTAACTGTATTAGCATGGGGCAACTCGATGGGGGATTTGGTGTCAAATGTTGCATTGGCAGTGAATGGTGGTGACAGCGCACAGATTGCAATGTCCGGATGCTATGCAGGTCCCATGTTCAACACTCTTGTTGGCTTAGGTGTCTCAATGCTGCTAGGAGCCTGGTCACAGAGCACTGGTATATACGTTGTTCCTCAAGACAGTAGCTTGTTTTACACGATGGCGTTTCTCATGTTAGGATTAATCTGGGCGCTTGTTGTCTTACCTAAGAACGACATGCGCCCTAGCAAGATTTTAGGGATGGGCCTCATAGCTCTGTATGTGATTTTTCTTTCACTAAGGGTGACCATTTCCATGGGATATTCAGTTGGCTGACCAGATGCTATCTTTTGGGGAGGGCAGAGTCCTCGAACTATTATTGTCCCGACATTTCACTTGTGAAATTGCAATTATATCATAGCGCGCGTATAATCTTGTCAGCACTTGCTGTCAAATTTTGAATGACCTCCCTTTCCTGGGGCTTACATTTCGCATGGTAACAGAACTATTATCATGCCAAAAGGTTTCTTTAATGAGGTGTCTGAGCTCAGTGCCTTTCATTGTTGTGTTTGATATGTAACAGGAAGCAACGTGATGATCAATCTATGTAGGTTAGTTTAGTTTCCACCAGTCTCGTGACCCGTGGTATGCTGTGTGCTGAAAAAACATGTGTTTAAAAAAAGAAAAACATGTCAAGAGAGTACAAGTGGGTTTTAAGAAAGTTAAAAATGTGTGTCTATATATATATATATATGATTTAAGTAATATATCAAGCTAAGTTAAATAAGCTTGTTATTAACATTATATGAATCAAACTAAGGGGAAAAAAAAAGTGATCATTATTTTAAAAAAAATTGTTTACTAAAAAGGAAAAAAAATCAATATTGATATATTTCAATCTAATTAAAGCAATCCACACAAAAAGTTTAAAATAAAAGGAGAAAAAAATGATACAAGTAAACTTGAGCATTTGTTGACATGCAACTCATGCATAAGCCTTGATAATTTTAAAGAACTTGGAATAAAAGATAGAATTTAAAATGTTAAAAAATAAAATTAAAAAATAATTTAAAAAATACTAATTTTACCCAAGTTAATCTTTCAATTATGTTATCTTGATCATGAGCTTGGTGTAACCTAACTAGAAAAAATCACGACCCTTATTTTTTAGTCAATATAATATTAAATGATAAAATTGAAAAAACAAAACTTTCTCGGAACAAAAAAAAAATAGTAATATAAAAGAATAAGAACAAAATATCAAACAAAAAAATAAAGGGAAAAATAACATTGATGTTGATTTAAGAGTGAAATTAAAAAAAATCAAACATCTTGCAAAAAAACCAAAACAAAAAAGGGGATCAAATATGAAATCATAATAAAATAAGAGGAAAAATAACATTTTAATGTTAAAAAACAAATCCAATTAACAAAAGGCCTAAAAAAAAGAATAAGGACAAAAATTCTAAATAAAAATATAAGAGGACAAATAACATTTATTTTTTAAAGGATAAAATTAAAAATATTCAAACATTTTACAAAAAAAAATCAAAATAAAAACCTAAAAAAAAATAAAAATGATCAAATCTGAAACCAAAACAAAATAAAATTAAATTAAAATTTCTATCAAGGGTGAAGTCAAAAAGAAATTTAATGTTTATGAAAGGAATCAAGATGAAAATCATACTAAAACAAGATTGAATCAGATATAAAAAATAAAATAAAATAAAAAGATAATATAGATTTTTAATTACATAGTGCGTCTTTTAAGGTGAAGAGAGAGAAAAAGAAAAAAAAAGTCATCAAAACCAAACTAATACATGCACCACCTCATTTGAACAACAACTTCATGAGCTTTTAAACGCTATTATGATTGTAGAATTTTTATCTCATAACACCATTACACACATCACTTGAAGCATATAAAGTGATTTTAAGCATTGATATGTACACTATAAACATCAATAATTTTTCTTTTAAAAACATTAAATATTATTTTTTAAATATAAAATTTCCCCTACTTTTGTACTATAATTGCAAAAATACCATAATGAAAAGAAAAATAAAACATTAAACCCAAGCTTAAAAAATTATGACTCTAAAGATAACCAAGTAAATGCATTGTGCATATATATAAAAAATATTAATTATTAAGTTTAAAATATAAAATTACCCATGTATTGATCTTATAAACACAAAATAACCACATGAAAAGATAAATAAGCCCAAAAATCTAAGTTTAGATATTATTGATTCAAAGGGTAACCAATTAAACTGATTGTGCATTTCTAAAAGATGAACTCGCCCCTCTACCAAAGGTTATTTTATTTTGATTTCAACAATATTCAAGTCATTACACTATATAATTAAAAGTAGAAAGATTTCTTTGTTCTCCATAAATATTATAATGACCGATTGATCCGTATATAATTATAATAAAGCCAAGCAAATGAGTTTTTTTGGAAGGTCAAAATAATCATTATATTATTCTTATCCACAACACATTGAATATAAGTGCACAGTAAATTCACCACCACTAATTATTTACCTTAAAAAAAAATTCTAGGTTTTGTTTCCTATATTATTTTTATAAACAAATGTAGAGAAGAGAACTATAATGCTATAGTTTTTTTTTTCATTATTTTTTAAGTAAGGATTGTTAACATAAATGGTTTATTATTGCCTTCTCTCATATATAGTTCTAAAAGCTTTTTAGCATCGACTTTGATGCTTAGCATGTTCTTAACTATATTCAATACATTAAGACTTTATTCCTTTTTTTTTTCAATGTTCGTGTGAGATCTAAAGCCTAGAGGTGTTTTAGGTGGTGAAAGATGAGTAATTGAAATAAATTAGGTTTATTGAAAAGGTTTCATATCTAATTGGTAAATTACATTCCATTTCTTCTTCTTTTATTGATCATTCTTTTATAAATCCCACCAAAATTCTAAATGAATGAAAAATCTTTAGAGATTGAGTTTGGTTGATTTGTGTTTTTATAGAAGGCAAGAAGGATTGGTAGGTTTCTTAGGTATGAAACCTAAATTAGAAGGTAAGTATAATAACAATAGGCAAATTATGTCAAGCGGTAACTTATATTTTAAATATATTATAATAAAAGATATGGATGGTGTTTAATATGACCTGTAAATTAAAAATTGTAAAATAGCTTTGGATTTCTATTTTTTTTTAAAATGTTGTATATTTGTTACAAATTAATGGAAGCACAAATACATGGGAGGTTAATGATGCATTAGGGTTGCTTGCTATGACTTTGTGATCATTAGGGGTGTTCAAAATATCTGATTAATAGAAAATAATATAAAGGTTAGTCAAAAGACAAGCTAACATACATTCATCATTATTATCACCTCTT
This sequence comes from Populus ilicifolia, assembly GCA_015708895.1. Taxonomy (NCBI): domain Eukaryota; kingdom Viridiplantae; phylum Streptophyta; class Magnoliopsida; order Malpighiales; family Salicaceae; genus Populus; species Populus ilicifolia. The sequence continues at coordinate 1,238,492 of SRLM01000203.1, read as the reverse complement.
TTTATTAGGGATTTATCCTAAAAGCCCAGGCAAAACAAAAAAAAAAGTTTAAAAGAAAATTCATTTCATAGTTATAACAATCTATTATATAGAAGTGTGTATTCTTCACCATTAGAGTGGTTCTCTTATAAATATATTAGTGTTGGATACTCACATTCATAATAATTTTATCATCATAAAAATAAATATAGATAGTTTATGTAGGGATTCAAAGACAAAAAAAAAAAAACATAACAACTTAGAACTCATCATACAAGATAAAGATGTTATGTAAGAAATCTTCTCCACCATATTTTGCTAGTTAGCCCATATGTGGTGCCGTGACTTGGATTCTAAATCCATTATTAGCTTAAGAAATCTCTATAAAAAACTCATAACTCATTTTAGTGTGAATATCCTATCTAAGAAAGTCTTCATTAAACTATTTGTTATCACATAAAAAAAATAAGAAATTTATAAAAAAATATCTAAAATAATTTAACAAAGAAATGCTTAAACTAGAAGACTCATTTGAAATAATGGCTATAAAGGCCTTGATTTGATTAATGAGAAAAGTTACACTTTTCTAGACAAAACCTTTATAAAAATCACATAAGTAATAATAATAAAAAAAAACCTTATTAGTACAGATAAAATAAGTGTTGTAACATAAACACACTCATGTTTATAGAAATATAAAGATGAATGTGACCGATCTTCAATAAATTGAAGATCTTATTCACCTAAAGTATCTGAATCACATTGTATTCCTTAACTTGCTAAACAAAATCACATTAAAGGTTACAAGTCATATCTTAAATACACGTATCTTGACTAACACCTATATTTTTAAGACATGAGAATAAAAAATTTATCTCACACATAATATTCAAATCAAATAAAAATATAATATTAATAAAATATTTTTAATTTTTTTATAAATAAAAGCAATGATATCTTTATAATCAAGAATGCCTATATATATATCATTATCTATGAAAGTTTTCTTATAAAAATTATGTTTCTAACAACAACCATTATATCTCCACACGAAATCTTCAATGTCTCCTAGAAGAATTTTCATACATCCATATAAAATCTCTGTTTTTAGGAGAAATCTCTACATGATTCTGTATCTCTAAAAAAAATATCTTTATGTATAAAATTATTGTTTTAAGATTAAAGCAACTATAATACCTAAAAGGTTATCCCAAGGGATTGGACCGGCACTTAATAAATTCGAAAAGCCTTTCTGTCATCTTGCTAATAAAATCCAGCACCAATCATGTACTGCCATTACGACCTCTTGTTGTGTTAAGAGGGAAGAAACAACGTGTACTCAGTTACTGAAAAGGCAGAAAGATCACTGTATGGGCAGTTGGGGATCCAAAGAATCCTCATTAGAAAAAACTTAAAATAAAAATCCCAGCCCATCATCCTATATCTCAGAAAACCAGCATCCACCCGCACATACAGAAAAAACGTCATGGCTATATCCCCTCTCCCCTTCCTTCCCTGTCTCCTCTTCTTCCTCTTAACGCTCCCATCACAATCATCATCATCATCATCATCATCATCAGACCATCCACGAACCTTCATCATCCACGTGTCAAGATCCCACAAGCCCTCCCTTTTCTCTTCTCACCATGATTGGTACACCTCCATCATTCATTCCCTCCCTCCTTCACCTCACCCTGCCAAGCTCCTCTACAACTATAACCATGCTATCCACGGTTTTTCAGCCCAACTCACAACCACCCAGGTGGAAAAGCTCCGCCGTGTTCCGGGTATTCTTTCTGTCATTCCCGATCAAATTCGCCAGCTTCACACCACGCACACCCCTGCTTTCTTGGGCTTGTCAGAAAGTTTTGGTCTTTGGGAAAATTCTGGTTATGGTGATGGTGTGATCATTGGAGTTCTTGACACTGGAATATGGCCTGAGCACCGGAGTTTATCGGATTCCGGTCTGTCTGATGTTCCTGCCAACTGGAAAGGGATCTGTGAGACAGGACCTGACTTTCCAGCGTCTTCTTGCAACAAGAAACTTATTGGTGCTAGAGCTTTTAACAGGGGCTATATAAGTCATAGAGGGAGACATATTGATGAATCAAAAGAATCTGCATCTCCAAGAGATACTGAAGGTCATGGCACCCACACATCAACAACTGCAGCTGGATCTTCGGTCCATAACGCGAGCCTTTTCGAGTACGCGAGTGGAGAAGCTCGTGGTATGGCCTCAAAAGCAAGAATTGCTGCTTACAAGATTTGTTGGAGTTCAGGTTGTTATGACTCTGATATTCTCGCTGCAATGGATCAGGCTATCTATGATGGAGTCCATGTGATTTCTTTATCTGTTGGTGCTACTGGTCATGCTCCTCAATATGATCATGATTCGATTGCCATCGGGGCATTTAGTGCATCACAACATGGAATTGTTGTGTCTTGCTCTGCTGGGAACTCGGGACCAGATCCATATACTGCTGTTAATATTGCTCCATGGATTCTTACTGTCGGTGCTTCAACAATTGATAGAGAGTTTCCAGCCGATGTAGTCTTGGGCAATGGATGGGTTTTCAGTGGGGTTTCGCTGTACTCTGGCGATCCACTTGTTGGTTTCAAGCTTCCTTTGGTGTATGCTGGTGATGTTGGGAATAGGTATTGCTACATGGGGAGTATAAGTCCATCAAAAGTCCAGGGGAAGATTGTGGTATGCGATCGCGGAGGGAATGCAAGAGTGGAGAAAGGAGCTGCAGTGAAACTTGCTGGTGGGCTTGGAATGATATTGGCAAACACAGCAGATAGTGGCGAGGAGCTAATTGCGGATTCTCACCTTCTGCCTGCTACTGAGGTCGGTGAAATTGCTGCCAATAAGATTAGAGAATATGTCAAATTGAGTCAGTATCCAACTGCAACAATTAATTTCCGTGGAACGATAATTGGGACTTCACCTGCAGCTCCCAAGGTTGCAGCCTTTTCGAGTCGTGGTCCGAATTATTTGACACCAGAGATTCTGAAGCCAGATGTTATTGCTCCTGGTGTTAACATCTTGGCTGGTTGGACTGGATTCGTTGGACCAACAGATTTGGAAATTGATCCTAGAAGGGTTGAGTTCAACATAATATCAGGTACCTCGATGTCTTGTCCTCATGTTAGTGGAATTGTTGCTCTGCTTCGAAAAGCATACCCGGATTGGTCCCCAGCTGCTATAAAATCTGCTTTGGTGACCACCGCTCGTAATGTAGACAATTCTGGCAAGAATATCAAGGATCTTGCTAGTAGTGAAGAATCAACACCCTTCATTCATGGAGCTGGTCATGTTGATCCTAATAGTGCTCTAAATCCTGGACTGGTGTATGATATGGACACAAGCGACTATATTGCCTTCCTTTGTGCAATCGGGTATGATTCTAAGCGAATTGCGGTTTTTGTCAGAGAGCCTCCTAGTTCGGACATATGCAGTGGTAAAGTGGGCAGTCCAGGCAATCTCAACTACCCATCATTCTCTGTTGTTTTCCTGTCCAATAGTGATGTGGTTACATATAGGAGGACGTTGAAAAGTGTTGGGAATTCTCCTGATGCAGTTTACGAGGTTGAAGTGAATGCTCCTGCAAATGTTGACATCAAGGTATCCCCAAGTAGGCTCGTGTTCAATGCAGAGAATAAGACAGTCTCTTATGAGATTACCTTCTCCAGTGTTAGCTCGGGCTGGTCTAGCATCAACTCGGCAACATTTGGATCGATCGAGTGGAGCAATGGGATTCATAGAGTAAGAAGTCCAATTGCTGTCAAGTGGCGTCAAGGATCATCCAGGGAATCCATTTAAGCATTGGATATTGGAGAAGTATCTGGAATAGTTTCAAACTTGGGGCACTGGCAGCCTCTTGTGTACAAATTATGTGGTGATGATGATTTAGCTTTTCATTTCAACGAGATTTCAAATTGGAGATTGTGGAATGGTTGATCTAGGAACGGGTTAAGGTTAATGTATTTGAAGAAAGTAATTTTTTTTCCCTTGTTTACAATGTACTGATGCTTTTCATGGTGAATTGGATGAAATAATGCTTTAATTGCGTCTACTATTGTAATCAATAGATTTGCTCCATTTCTTTTTATGTTTCTTCTTCTTCATCCGCTATATAAGTTGGACGTCCATAGTTTCATAAGAAACCAGCATAAGCTACGTAAATTTAGGGGAGAAATGAAGCTTTAATGGGTCACAACAGAAAATACGGCGAGCAAGTGAACTGCTAACCATACAAGTGAGTATCTCAATCTTTTTTTTATTTATTAAGAAAATTGTTGAAAGAACAGCCAGGTATTGAAACGGGATAATCAATGCAACCGGACATGGAGCTTTAGGAAGAACGGGAGACCCGGAAGAATAAGAAATAAGATCAAAGTAAAATGGCGCCACTCCTGTAACGACGCTTTGGCCGAGTGGTTAAGGCGTGTGCCTGCTAAGTACATGGGGTTTCCCCGCGAGAGTTCGAATCTCTCAGGCGTCGTCAACATTTTTCACCCTTTTTTCCCTACGTAATTTGAGTTCTTTTCCTCTCGATTTGCTCCTCCCTGGGAAAATCCAAGAGCGAGGCTAGAACCAAACCAGTAGAGCAGAGCTAAAAGGTGCACATTTTTCTCATAAGGCCACCATTCATCGACAACTCCATTGACCTCAATGCTTCTCAATGTTGATCATCACTTTGAATCCATTTACTTTGATTTGATTTCTTATTCTTCACTTTAAAATATATTAAAATAATATTTTTTTATTTAAAAAAAAATGTTTTTGACATTAAAATCTCAAAATACTAAAAAGAAATTATACGTAAACACATGCCCTGATAATGAGAACGAACAACCCACAGCTCAAAAGTTGATTTAGTGCTACTTGCATGGCCAGACTTAAAGGCATGAGCAACAGTACCTTTCAACCTGAAATAGAAGCTAACAGCTCCAATGAACATGACCTAGTATGAAACCAATCCGCAGCTAAGCAATTTGAAAGTGAGTTTCAGCATTTCGAGAAATCAAATCTCCACTCTGAGATTGCACAATCACAAACCATAATCATTTGACATAAATTGGATCACACAAACAGTAGAGCGCACTGTGCAACATCGCATCCCATAAATCGGGGCCAATGACTTGAAAAAAATCTTTAGCATACAAATACAATAATGATCCAATATGCTGCTTTTAATGATCTTATATAATGTCAAATCAGTAGAAACACATTTTCGTCCACAGGTTCTTTTATTTCCAGGTGCTGGTCTACAGGAAGTCCATCCAGCCGTTCTGCTTGCTCCATCGACTTTAGTGGCCATACTTCTGAAACTCCCACTCACTATTATCTGCACAAGTGAGAGACAAATAAATGCTTAGGTGTTTGAGGAAATAATAAATAAATCAAAGAAATTGTATGCATTCTCTACCACGTACCGAGAGGGCACACTTGGCGGGTTTTGAGCCACCGGCTGATACAGTGGAAGTGGAAGGCATGGTTGCACACACCTGTGATAACAAACCAAGTCTCTTAGCACATGTAAGCAGATTGATAAAACAAATAAAACACAAATCTACAGGATAAACCAAAGCAACACCTCAGAATTGATCATATAAGCAACACAGTTGAAGCTTCACATCATCCCACAGAATCATTAATAAAACAATACAGTTTGAAGTTTGATATGATTAACTATCAAAACAAAGAGGCCTAGATCAGGTCCCATGCTTATTTCCAGAAATAAAGCTAGATGTTCAAGTGAAAAAGAAATTATCTAGGGAATCATGGTTTACATACTAAAAAATAAACAGTCACAACCAATAGACAGAAAAATAAGAGAAGGGCAACTACAAAACCAGCATCTTGACCCACCATTTCTAACTTGTATCATTGAGAACTAAAATTAAACAAAATCATGATCTCTCATGACCCTCACTATTATTATGGATTACCAAACAATGCCATGATCAGTGTGTAAGTCCCCAATCATTTAGAAAGAAAAAGAAAAAAGAAGAAGAAATACAAGACCAAGATTTTTCTCCTAAATTGCCATCTTGAAAACTGAAAATGGTGACTTCAACCAGGTTGATCAATAGCAACAGCACAACACTGACAAGGCACACAAGCCTCGCAAAGGAAGCACTTATAAATGTACTAGAAAAGCAAAAACTAAATTCTAACACATCGGCATAATTAGCTTATCATGCACTCATAATTCATTAGAAAAGATAAAGTTTGATAGTTTGCTTATTAATGTCTACCAACAGGGTTGCAACCTGTGGTGCTCCAACTAACAAGACATGTCCAAGATCAGATTATCAATCCACACATGCTATATCCAGGAAGAACGTTGAAAAAAATGAAAAGCCGAAGCCAGTTGCAGCAATCAGGATAATTAGAATAAGCGAATGTTCTGAGTCAATGGCGTCGTGTTCAGGTGAAATCATCTTATAACGGAACTTTAACTATTAACAGAATGAATTCCCTGTCCTCACAAAAAAGCCAACTTCTTGAAACAGATGTAATGCCAGTTATCGACACCTAACTGCGGAATTCCTCGGCTTTGGAACTTTCAGCTAACCACCTAACATACAACCATTGCAAGCTCGTCATGGGCAGGGGCGGAGCAAGAAAAAAAAATTGAGGGGGGCCAAATTAAAAGAATCATTTTAAAAAAATTTGTTTTATTGAAATATATATTAAATGAGAGCCAAGGGAGGGGCTGGGAAAATTTTCCTTGCAGGGGCCCAGCCCCCCCTGCCTCCGCCACTGGTTGTGGGCATTAGTTTCTGCACACAGACTTATTCACCCTTCTATTTCTGTATTTCTCATCAAAGAAAATACATAGAGCTACAGAAAAAAAAATTAAAATCATACTGAGCAAGGGGAACAACCATACCAATCAAACAAACACTGCTACCAACGATTACAAGATCCTATCACATTAAGTCCTTGTCTAATTCAAATAACAGAGGTGACAAAAGGGTACCAGTATATGCAGTCAAGCTCAAAACAAAGTGCCCATCAAAGAGAAAACCCTTACGCATCATATTAAGTCCTTGTCTAATTCAAATAACAGAGGTGACACAAGGGTAGCAGTACATGCAGTCAAGCTCAAAACAAAGTGCCCATCACAGAGAAAACCCTAAATTCAAGAAAGAAGAAGAAAAAATACCCCAGGCAACAGTGCACTCCTCGCTTGTAGCACTAGCTTGATTTGCCTGGCACTCAATGCCTACACAAATACATACGATATAATCAATAAATAAACAGAAAAAAGAAAAGTCTTGGAATCTTGAAAGAAAGAGAGCCATGACTTACAAAGATCCATGATATGGTTTCTACAAATAGCGCAATTATCCACCACAATATCTGCAAACCCATCAAATAATTAACACAAAAGAAAAGAAAAATCAAAATTTAAGGGTTAGAAAGAGAGAGGAAATACAAGGAAAGGGACAGACCCCAAGCCCAAAGAGCAACAGCATTCCACTTCTTAATTTCGAATCGCTTCGGTTTCCTTGAGGAAGAGGAGCTTGCCTCGCCTGCCGGAACCATCATCACGTCCGTGTCCATCTGGGTTGGGGCCCCGGACTAAGGAGATCGAGTTGAAGAGGGTTTTTTTTCAAAAAAAAACACACAAGGTATAGAGAGAGAAATAGCGGGTTGGCGAAAAGGGGAGCGTGAGGAGGTGAATTTATTTGCTCTTTCTAAGAGGCCGGCTGGGATTTTTTATATTTTAATTTCTTTCCTGAAACTTGTTTTTCATATAATATTTTTCTCACACGTTACTACGTTTTATCCAAATATTTGGATGGTTTATGTTATTTGAAAAATCCAGAATCTATCTCAAAAGAATTATAATGCCTTTTAAGGTGAAATAAACTAATTATCTATTATTAAATTAAAAAATGACTCAGTTATTAATGAAATGTTAAACCTTGTTTTATTACATAATTTAAACTAATAGTATTAATTTGTTATAGTAGAATTGTTTGACACAAAATAGTCATATTTTAATGAGGTATTGATTTTAAATTTATTATTTTGAAATTACAGAAAAAAAATATAATGAGTTGTTTTTGGATCGGATTTATTAAAAAAAAAGGTATAATCAACAATATATTTATGATTTTACCTTTTTAAAATCAAAGAGTTGAGCACAGCAGCTATTTCTAGGTGCTCTTGAGTTTTTATATTTTTTATATAATATAATTTTTTAATAGCTTTTAAGGTTTTTTCTTTTTTGTCTAAGTTCAAAGGGTATCTTTTATTTTTTATAGTAATTTTTTAAATTATTAAATAGATTAAAAGTATTATTTTTTATTTTTTTATTAATTTTATTCTTAATCATTTTATTTAAATTATTTTTTTATTAAATTTAATTCTTATTTTATGATTATATTTTTTTAATTCTGAGTTATATTTTTAATTAATTGTTTTTAAACAACTTCATCCCTCGTTGAATTTTATGGCCAGGGCTGGAAAATATATTGATATCACAATAATTATTCAAATATACATTTAAAAGTTGTTGTACAGATAATTTCACCCATATTTTTCACTTCACTGAATTAAGTACTTAAAGTTTAGTGTAATTTTTAAAAATAATTTTATTTAATTTCACTTTTAATTAACCCTAAATTTTCATTTTTCTTTCAATTTTAATACTAATTTCAATCAATTAATTTTATAAAAGTTAAGTTTGATTCTCTAAAAATCTCATTTTCTAAATAAGACTCTCAAACTTAATTTTTCAACAATTTAATCCCTAATTGAATGAATTTGACTTATTTAAATATAATTAAGTCCTCACAGTTAATTAAATCATTTGATTTGATCCAACTTAATTTCTAAATATAATTAAACTTTTAATTTGATTTATAATTCAGTCAAATTTGCCTATTAATGATATAATTATGTCATTGGACTTAATTTTTATGTAGATTCATCTAATAATGATTTAATTTAACCTTAAATTTGTATTATCTTTCTAGTCTTATATATAATAAGATATGCATCTAAAATTAAACCTTGACTTTGTTATACATTTGAAATCCTCATTGGCCTGCTTTTCCTAAATTGCCTATCTTCTTGCTATCATTATTTATTTTTTTATTTTAAAAAATAGTAAATTTTAGGAAATAATCAAAAAATGAGTTATAACAATTGAATTTATTGGAAATTAAGTTTTATAATTTTTTTATTTGATTCATTTAGGATTATTATTGTCTCATAACTCGGTATATAAATTGATAGATTTACCCGAGTTGACCCAAATCAATTTAATTTGTTGTCATTTTAATATCTATTAAAAAAACTTCATCTTAAATATTTATTTTGAGTCAAACTATATTTTCATCAGTCGTTCAGGTTGATTTTAGACCTATTAAAACAACTAAGTTACATTGTATTAGTCTACATATGGTTTAATTTTTTCTACTAAAAAAAATGTTAACACAATGTTTATATATTTTTTTATGTTAAAAAAATTATTTCATTCTTAACGCAACGTGAGCTGATAATTTGATAACTTTTAAGATACAAGGATGCATTAAGAAAAGTTAGGTTAAATATTTGCATAATCATATATATTTTGCTCTTAAAAAAATATTTGATGTTAATTTTAGTATTTAATTTGTATTAACATCTTTTTTTAATTTATCTGCTAATATATTTTATGAGTTATTTCATTAAACTTACTGTGGGTTGCAAGGCAAGTTGAATACCTAGACTTAATCCATTCAAGTGCACTTCAGTGGTATGTGTTTTGTCTACACTCATGGGAAAATTACGGATATCAAGTCCTAATAATACCTACGGCGATGAGAGAAAGAAAATAAGAAATCGCATAAGGAACCAATCGTGCTCTTTCCTTTTGTTTTGGAAAGCAGTATTAAGTATTGAGTATTGAGATCAATACACATGGCACACAACGACGCTTTGGCCGAGTGGTTAAGGCGTGTGCCTGCTAAGTACATGGGGTTTCCCCGCGAGAGTTCGAATCTCTCAGGCGTCGTTTATTTTTACTCTCCCAGCATTTTTAAGATAAATCGGTCGTTCAGTACAAGAGAATTGACATATGTACAACAAGATTCGGCCAGATAGCACAATTTAATTATATTACGCTTTAAAAATATAGTAAATATTATTATTTCTAAGTGTCATAAAGATAGCTGTCGGCGATTTAAACTATGTTATTTTTTCAGTTAGTTAATTAATTTTAAAAATAACACGAAAAATTTTAAAACTATTAAAATTAGGGTGTGTTTATAAGATTTTTAATATTTAAATATCAAATAGTTATGTAATAGCTATTATAAAAAAAATGACATACTCTTGTACATATTTTATAATAAAGTTTATAAAATTAAAAAAATTAAAGAAGAGAAAAAAAAATAAGATTTTAGAAACACACTGAAACTCCAATAATAAAACTTTTAATACCACTAAAAAGATATCGACAAGATAAATCTATAAATATTATAAAAACCAATTTCAAAGTTAGTTGTAAGTCACACTCTAGTCTAAAGTTAATGATACATTCATTTATTGGTATCTCATCACCAACTTTGATGTCGATTGTTTTTATAATATTTATAGATTTATCTCACTTGGAGCTCTGGTATGTCTTCGACGCCTCATTTTTTTGTTCCTTTTCTTTTTTCTCTTATTTTTTGAGATGTTATTATTTTTTTTTCTTGATTTTTTGTATAGGTTAATTATTTGGGAAATGAATGGAAGAATGACAATTTATGAATTTTAAAAGGTTGCGCGCCCACTGTTTCTGTGCTAAAATGAAAATTAATTTTCTAATTATACTAGTTTGAATAATCCATGTGGATCCTGTCTTCCCTCCCTAGACTCAACTAACTCAAGGCATATCTTCTTGCGTTTCTTAATAATTAATTCACGTCTCACTAAATGCATGACAAATTTCGATCTTATGGCGAACGTAACTGCGATTCATAAAAACAATAATGTTGAGTTGATTAATAACAAAGCATCAAGATAAATGTATATACCACAACCTACATGCATCCAAATCTAATTAGATTAATGTGGTATCAATTATTTTAACGTTCATCACATCTGTCCGTGAATTGGGGAGTACTTAATAATTAAGCATGTGATGTGTCTTCATATGTATCACGAGCAATTACAAACAAAAGGCACGTTCCTCCTCGTTGCAACGCCACGGAAGGGCGTCCTCTTGATAACTTAAACAAATACTCAACTTCTCTGGACCCCAGAGACACCCCGAGATGCCTTTGTCTCCATATAGTCAACTGCACACGAAAACTTAAGGAGTACTATATTTATTTGCCCTTCCCATAATTAAATTCTATCCCACTTCCCATACCGATCACATGGCTCAAGAAAACGATATCCCTCTCAAAAACACCAATCTCACCACCACTTTCCGGTGGCCGCTTCGACGGAGACTATCTATACGTGGGCGTAAACTGCCCATAATACGTCTAGGAGGAGAAAAGCCTCGACGAAGGATGTTTTTAGTGAGGATGCTAAGAAGAATGCGGTTGAGGTGGCTAAAATTGCAATACCTTTGCATATTAAAGAGGCTCAAGGAGTATCATCGTAATCTCATGAGGGATATGAAGGTGTCAGGATCAAGTGTAGAGGCTTATAACCAAAGGATTTTAATGGAGACCTCTTTTGCTGTTCCTGGCATGGGTATTACTTTCTCCAACTTCCTTTCCGTGGCTGGATCCAACCCCTCTCGATCGTTTATCATGTAGAAGGTGTTTTTCTTTTTTAATTTCTGATCTTAAGATCAATTTCAGTTATGTTAGATTAATTTCCATTCTTTTCTTTCTTTCTTTGCCTCTAAATATCTTCGTTTTTTTTAATATATATTTTCCTTCTTTTCGTTTCAAGCCGTAAGACATTAAATTTAAATAAAATGTAATATACATTTTCTTTTTCTTTTTTCCTTTTCTTCTATACAATCTGATCTCAGACTTGAAAGATTGTTCTTCTTAATTGGCTGTAGCATTAGGAGATTGACACCATCGCTTTAATCTGAAGGTATTAAAAGGTTGTGATCCCCCACGCAGACTTGTGTAAATCCGAGATATAACCATTGCTACTGGACTGGTGCCTCATTAAAATGGAATACGTTAGCGAATTAATGCAAGAAAAGTAAAGCTTGTCTTGTTTTTTCTTTATTTTTATTTTATTTTATTTATCATGAGTATTCTAGCCTTTCTTGTGAGATACATGTGACGTTTAAGAATGGAGCTGTGAAATTAGTGCTTTAAATGAACCACTTATACAATCTCTCCCATTGGTAAATTTGGTTTACATTCTAAGGAACCCATTTTCCATACTGATAACTCGTTTTCATGTTCAAGTAACTTATGTAAGGAGTTACATTAATTTATGTCACATTAATTTATACTATATTGTTTCTACTGAGGAATGTCTCGTGGTACTCCTCTCGCAGCTAGGGGTATAAAAAAACCAACTTATCATTAGGCAATTATATTTTTATGTGAGATCTGCATTATTCAACAATAGTTCAAACAATGCTATTAATTTTGAGTTTAGAATAAAAGGTAAACTTTTAGTATATTAATTATAGCAATATATGTTAATTTCAGGTCAGATATAAATCTAGATGATGATTTAATATAATTAATGAAGAATTTGAATAGGTAGAAAGAGTAAGCAAACCTTAATAATTCCCCCCTCTCAAATATATTTTATATCAACTTTATCATTTAAGTTCTTCAAATTTTCAATCAAGTCTTTTAATCCATAATTACCATAAGTTCCATTCAAATTATACTCCTATATATATAATGTCATTTTATAGGGAATTTGTTTTTTTTTTTTACATAATTTTTATAGAAAACTCCAGTTAAAAAATTTGAATTTCAAGATAAAATAGATAAAAAGAATAGTTTGATATACTAGATAGGGTTATTTTAACATATTTTGAAATTATTTTCTTAACAAAGAAGTATGTTTAGATAAATAATTAGAAAAATAAAATCTTAGTCCCATACTCTATTTTGGAAACAATGCAGCTAAATGTTTGTGTTGTTCACAGTAATAAAATTTTAGATTGCACTATTCTTAATTATGTAACTCGATAGGTTATCCTAGTATTTGACACATTGTAGTGGATTAATATTAATTTTTTTAAATATAAAAAATATTTTAATAGTGTTATTATATCTAACTAAATAAGTTAATTTTTAAACTTCTACTCAACTATTTACTAGATCTAAGTAACATAGATCTGATAACCATGTCAGATGCATGTAACGTGGATTTGACAACCATATTAGATCCAAACGCAGACTCAAGTAATGTGAATCTAACAATTATGTTAGATTCATGTTACTTGGGTTTCCAAACCTAAAAAAACATGGGTATAGTATAGCTTTTTAACTTTAAAAATAATAAAACAATGTCAAAATATTAAAAAGTCTCATCCCAAGCATTAGAGCTTAGAACATCTACTTTGCAAGTTTATAGTAGATTGTGTCTTGATCTACAATATACTTTCAGAAGTTGCTAGATCTATGGTCCTTAGGTCTAGAAATCATGCTAGACCTGTGTTGGTAAACATACCAGACCCACGTGACTTAGGTCTGACATTCAAATAAGTTGGATTTGATATGTTTGTTAGACTTAAGTAAATATAGGTTTGACAACTTTTCAACTTTAAAAATAATAAAACAAAATGTTAAAATGCTCTTCATGATTATTGAAAATTACAAAAAAAAAAAACATTGTGAAAGAAAAAAAAATACATCCATATAAAAAGTTTAGTTTTTTTGTCTTTTCCAAGACTAAAAACCTATTTTAACTATTTAATAGTTTGTGAAAAGTTAAAAAACCCTTGAATAACATGTCTTAATTTTGTTAATCATAGGGTTGGAATAATATTTTTACTATACATATAATTGTGAAAAGACTACTATACCCCCCATTTAAATGACTAATGAATCCATGAAAAATACTAAAATACTTCGACAACTAGAGCTTTAATTTTTTCAAACAAAAAGCAAAATGATAGTTTAACTTTTCGTGGAAAGATAACATAAGTCTCACTCCAAGCCTTCAAAACTTGAAAAATTCACTATACAAGTCTATAATGGATTATGTCTTGGTCTACAATATACTTGAATAAGATTGTTAGGTTCAAGGTGCTTGGATATGACAAATATGTCTGATTTGACAAACAACAAATAAAAATGATAATTATGCATTTTAGCTATCATGAGAGATAAGAAAAAAAAACTCAAACAATTGATCACCAATGACAATCTAACCATTATCTGTCTATACATGTTGTACCATGTGGAAGAGAACATGACTTAGCATTCAATTAAAAGACAAATGGATAGATTTGGCCACCAAAAAGCATTAAACTTGCCTCATTAATAGTATGAACGCCGCTAATTTGCTCGGGTGTTAGAAATATGTGCCATTAACTTTTCAATTAAAAACTAACAAATAAAATGTGAAAAATACTAAACGTCCACATGGTTCTCTTAACCATGCAAAATATCATGTAAAAATACCAAAATATACCTAAAAACAAAGCTTTCTTTTTGTTTTTTCTAAGACTAAAAGTGTTATTTTATTATACATAGAAATTATAAAAATCTATAATATCCTTATTCATCCTTTTTTATATTGGAGGCAAAGAAATACTTTTACTATTATAAATATTGTGAAAAACTAAGAAAGTCCTTAATCAACAATTCTAAACTTTATTGACTCTTGAGGTAAAAAAATAGTTTTACTATATTTAAAAAGTGGAAAAGATGCATATACAACTAAACAATTTTCTAATAACCACCGAGCCAGATAAAAAAAACCCCAAACACTCCTAAACCTACAGCTTAAATTTAAATTACTAAAAGATAAAAGGATAATTTTACTATTGCAATTTAGAACAATCTGTGTTTAGTGTTATAGTGAAATATCCACATTAAATGATTTTTTTTTAATTGTTTAGAACAAGTAACCTGTTGAAAATGTATAAAAATACATTTTATTTGATTTGATTTTTATTTTTGAATTTTTGAATTATTTTTTATAAAATATATATTTTTCAAAAATTTTAATTATCAAAACAATTGATTACAACATTTTATTTCCAATTTATTTTTTATAATTACTAATTGAATGTACTAAGTTAAAGAAACCTATTGGAATTTAAATCGACTACAACATAATCCTACTAAAATTTTAATTGAATATAACTAATTATTTTCAATGATAATTATAATAACTATTAATTAACCTGCTAAATTAAAGAAATCTATTGAAATTTAATTATTTATAATAAGCTATCTTATAAAAAAAATATAATTACTACAACTAATCATTTTTATTGATAACTATTAATGAAAGGAATCTTAATGAAATGTAATTTGACTACAACTAATTATTTTCATTGATAATTGTCAGCCTAATATGTTAAAGAATCCTATTGAAGTTTAAACTAAATACTATTTTCATTAATAATTATTAAAAATAAAAAAGTATTTTTATTTACAGAAAATAAATTTTATTTTAAATTTCAAATTAAATTAAAAATAAAAAATCAACAGTGAACAACATGATCCATTAATTTTGTACAGTTAGAAACACCATAATCTATGTGAATGTGATTATTCCTTGCATCGTAACCTTTTTTTTTTCCTTTGTTATTTAAAAAAAAAACTTTTTGTTGGTGTAAAAGTTGACAGGCTTGTTTCTATTTTTATTATGAGATATTTAAAATCATTATAAAAATTATTTTTTAAAATATCTTTGATTTAAAAATATATTAAAATATTATTTTATTTATTTTTTAAAAAATATTTTTATATTAACACATTAAAATAATATAAAAATATTAAAAAATATTAATCTTAAATAAAAAATAAATTTTTAAAAATCAAATTTTCAACGCGTTCCAAACGGCTCAATTTTCATGGACGGTGCTGAGTTTGGTGCGTTTAGCTGTTGACTTTTCTTGCGAACAGTCACTCCCGCCTCACTTATAAAATTAAGCCCCACGGGGCCTATCCCTACCTAGAGTCAACAACAAACAACATGCCACTCAATTATTCTTTTATATATATATATATATATAGTAGATGCCATACCCGTGTGAAGTTACAGGCTCGTGTATTGCTATGAATTTATTAAAAAATAAAAAAAATATTGCAATTTACAATGTTTTCAATTAAAAAACTAAAAAAATTAAATTTTTAACTAACTTAATATTAAAAAAATAAAATTAATAAAGAAAATTTTAGAAAAAATCATAAAAAAGATTAAAAAAAAAACCATGTAAAGAAATACTATAACAATTTATAATGCTAAATTCTCAACCACTTTAATATGAAAAAAAAAATAAAACTAAAAAAAATTCTAAAAAAATCATGTTGAGAAACATTATAGTAATTTAAAGGATTTAAAAGAAAAAAAACTATAAAGATAAATTCTCAATTAAATTAACTCCACATTAACAAAATAAAATCAATTAATTTTGTTTTTGAGAAAAACAAAAAAAAATGAAAAGAAGACAATTTTGGAGAAAAAAAGAAACAAAAACATATGAGGAAGGTTAAAGCTAAATTCACAACTAGTTCAATATTAAAAAAAATTCAATAAAGATAATTTTTTTAAAAAATACATATGAGAAAACACTGTAATAAAACAAAAACCATATGGAAAAACATTGTAACAATCCACAGTGTTTTAAAGAAAAAACTACAAAGCAAAACTCTCAACTAGCTTAATATAAAAAAAAATCAACAAAGATCATTTTAAAAAAAATAAAAGAAAATCATGAAAAAATTATATAAGAAAACATTGTAGTAATCCATAATATTTTTTTTAAAAAAACTATAAAATTAAATTCTCAATCAGTTCAATATTAAAAAAATTAATAAAAATAATTTTATAAAAAAAATATAATACTTTCCCCTTACATTTTAGAGTATTAGTTAGCATGTGTGTGTAGAGAGACACACACACTATCTCTTATAATTATGTTTGCACATACATATAGATTAAAATAGGTTAATTTGCATAGTATTTCAAATAAATTATATTATAACATCAACACAAATATGATATGTAAGCAATGAATAGATAATATTACACATTTTTAATTTTAATTTTTTAATTTTAATAATACATGTTATATCAATGTAATATGAGGTCGTATACTATATTTATAAAAATACATTAATATTATCATAAAATAATATATAATATAGAGGTATCCTTCTTAGAAAAATCAGAAATAATAAAATCTCATAATTTATGCTGAATTCATTTAAAATTCCTTTTTTAAAAGTAAATTTACACATTTAGATTATTTGTTAGAGGAGTATTTATGAAAAAAAAACCCCTGGCCATTGAGCTACTATACAAAATCAATTATAAAACAATTAAAATAATATATTAATCGAATTACTATTTATATAAATAATTAAATATACTCTAAATCTTTTAGTTGATTTAATAATTTTTAATAAGATGGAGTAGCAAAACACACACATAGATATATATATATATATATATATATTAGCTATGTTTTTACAATTAATTCGATGGAGGTCCGCGAGTTGAATTATTATTATTGAATTCAAAATTAAAAATAAATTTTCAAATATAATGATTATGTTTGTATTTTCTTATATTATAAAATGAGAGAATGCAAATCCAAATCATATAGATGATAATGGTTATGTTTGTATTTCCTTATAAAATGAGATAATGCAAATCCAAATCATATAGATGATAATGGTTATCCATGAATTAAGTTTCTAGTCTATTCATTTTTGTGTTTCCTTATAAAATGAGAGAACGTAAATCCAAATCATATAAATGATAATGGTTATCCATGAATTGAGTTTCTAATATATTCATTTTTATCTTTCCTTATAAAATGAGAGAACACAAATCCAATCATATAGATAATAATGGTTATCCATGAATTGAGTTTCTAGTATATTTATTTTCAAATATATATATATATATATATATTCATTACTCATCACTAAATAAATTAGATATTTATGTTTAATTCATGAAGTCTTGAATATTCATTTTTTGAATTCATTATAAAATCAAAATGTAAATATCTATAAATACATGCATACATATTGTTTATTATTCATCATGATAAAAAAATATTACTTATCATGTTGGATGTAATATGTATACATTAAATGATAAATAAAGAATATTTCATGTCATATAAGGACTTAACAAACATTCATATCTTACTCATTATAAAAATCTTAAATATCCATATTTTATCTCATATATTAATTATTAAAAAAAACCCTTTCCTTTCAAGTCAAATTGGATAGGTATCTATAGTTGGTAAATTATCATCCCTACATAACACTGTCTCCATATCATTTATCACCGTCCCTGGAGATTCAAAGTCATACATGTTCAAAGCAGTAAGATATTGTTTGTTATTTAAGTGTAAACAAGGATATTTACACATGATTTGGAAAAATTTAAAGAAGTATAATCTTTCAACCATCAATTTACTAATAACAAAGTATAAGTATATATAGATCAAAATCAAATTCTAACATGATAGTTACTATATTTGATTTTGTTATTGGTTACGAAGAAAATAAATAATAATAATAATAATAATAATAATAACAACAACAACAACAACAACAACAACATGATCATCTAAACTAGGTAATAGACATAACATATATAAGGCAATATAATAACTATATGATCTTGTATATTGTCTCTTAATGCTGCAATATCTACTCCATTAATCTTCAGTATTTGTAATATATACACCATTAATTTTTAATATCTGTAATATCTGTAAGGATCTATAACTTATACTGTAATCTTCAAAACTCCCTTTTAAGCTGGATCTAATGGATTAACTAATCCAAACTTGTTGAGAAAATGATAAAACTTACCAAATAGAAGGATTTTAGTAAACACATAAATAAGTTGATCATGGGTGTGCACATAGGATGTCTAAATAAGTTTAGCTTGAACCTGCTGATGAATGTAATGACAATTTACTTCAAGATGTTTTGTGTGTTCATGAAACATTGGATTAGAGACAATAATCATGGCACCTTTATTGTCACAAAATAAGATCATAGGTGTATGAGAGAAAAAACCAAGATATGCAAGCAGATTTTTAAGCCAAATTAATTCACTTGAAGGAGATGTCATTGCAATGTATTTAACTTCAACACTTGAATGCATGACCACTTATTATTATTTTTTCTCTTCTAAGACACTAAATTACCTCTAACAAACATGCAATATCTAGTGGTAGAACATTTATCTAATGCATTTCCTACTTAATTAGAATCTTTGTATCCTATAATATATGTAGGTTCATTGCGTGTCATAACAATGTCGTGACCAATAGTTCCTTTCTAGTATCATAAAATAAACTTCATCATGTCAAGATGTTGAGTTATAGGAGAATGCATGTATTGGCTTAATAAGAAAAAAATAAATGTAATGTCTGGTTTAGTGATTGTCAAGTAAATTAATTTTCCAACAATCATTTAATAAGTAATGAATGTTGAGAAATGTTTGCTTAATGAATCCAGCCACAACTTGTTATTAGAGGAGTAATAGCTAGCTTGATATGTAGCAATTCAGCATCATGTATCATGTCTAAGATATGCTTTCGTTGGTTAAAAAACACACCTTTACTAGAAGTAGCCATTTATATCCTTAAGAAATACTTCAACTTTCTAAGATCTTTAATGGAGAATTACTGTTGCAGATTAGCCTTTAATTTTATAATTAATATTTTACTACTTCCCGTGATAATTAAATCATCTACATATATAAGCACAATCAACTTGTCTACATAATTTTGTTAAATAAATAGTAAAGAGTCAACATTACTTCTTGTGAAACTAAAAGTCTATAAAGCAACACTTAATGTAGCATGCTATGCTTATGAACTGTGTTTCAATCCATAGGTGGATTTAAGAAGTTTGCAGACCTGGTTAGAAGAGTGACTTTGTAGATGTCCTAGGGGTAGCTTCATGAATACTTCCTCTTAAAGTTCTTCATACAGGAATGTATTGCGTGCATCCATTTGATACAATAACCAGCCTTAATTAATTACCACAAATAATAAAACATGGATAATAGTCATTTTGATATTTGAGTTGAATTTTATCTTAAAAATTCAGTGATAATTAACTACATGCTTACCTATAAGAAGAGGCATGATGCTCTATGTCTAATTATCAACAAGTGCACTCAATTCTTTTGTCATAACCTGCTATCATATAGCTTTGGGATTGAGCTTCTTGAAATGACTTGGGTTCATGTTCTTCAAATATAGAGGCAAGAAAGGCTCGGTGATCTGAGGATAATTTATAATATGATAGAACTTTAGAGATTAGATTTTTAACAGTATATGTTACATACTTTTGTAATATGAGAGGAGACTGACGTGTTTTATAAGACATTTTTCTAGGAACTTCATGAATAACAGGGTCTTCTATAATGGGTTGAAAAACATTAGGTGTTGAACATTCACCTATAAAATCTTCAGTAGTGGTGGAAGAAGATTGATCAACAATGGGCTAAACTTTAGTATCTAAAATTCCAGGAACCTGTTGCGGTGGAGAACATACATTCTAATCATAATAACTGGAACTAGGTAGCGAAAACAAGTTAAAAGCATCATCTTCTTGATATGTGGTAGGGTAATAAGGAGTATCTTCAGAAAATTTAACATCTCTTGAAACATACATTTTCTTTTATGAGAGATCATAACATTTGTATTCCTTTTGAGTTTGAGAATACCTCAAGAAAATACATTTGACAGCTTTGGAATCAAACTTATCTCATTTTAATGAGGGTAAATACACAAAACATGTGAATCCAAATACCTTTAAATGTGATAATTTAAGATTTGGAACCTATAAAACTTCAAGAGGAGATTTAAAATTCAGCACGTTGTTGGGTAAGTGATTTATGAGATAAACAGCTACATGAATATAGTTTTGACCAAAACCTTTATGGAACATGCATTTGTAACATTATAGCATGAGTTTTTTCAAGCAGATCATGATTTTTCCATTCAAAGACTCTATTTTGTTATGGTATACCAACATAACTAGTTTGATGTAATATGTCATTAGAATCTAAATAATGTGTCATGTCTTTGGACATGTATTCTAAGCCATTATTTGATCGGAATGTTTTAAGATGGCTAGAGAATTAATTTGTAATTAACATATGAAAATCTAGAAAGCAAGAAAAAAATCACCCTTAGCCTTTAACAAATACACCCATGTGACTCTAGAAAAATCATAAATAAAGGTTATAAAATATTTATAACCATCAAGAAACGTATTGAAAGGTCCCCATACATCTGAGTGTAGAAGTTCAAATGCACGTGTTACATGTATAGTAGAATTATTAAACAAAAATTTAGATGATTTTAAAAAATAACAGATCTCACATTCAAGGGGTTTCAAGATGGAAACTAAATTTATTTTGTAATCTAACAGACATCCTAAACAATGATGCCATAAGTGTGGCTTATATGATGTTTTGAAACTAGTCTGAAGGTTTTTAGGAATGTGATTATGCTAAAAAAAAATAATAGAGACCACGCAGGAAAAAAACCTTCACCAATCATCTTTTTAGTTAATCGGTCTTGAAATATAACCTTGTGATGAATAAAAATTACATCATAATTAAAAGTAAAAGTTATGTTATTGACCAAGAGTAATTGAAAAGGGAAAAAAAAGGGAACAAATAGAATATCAAACATGTTTTTAGATACAATCTTAATTTTTTCCTTATCCTTCACAGGAGACCCCTTTCCATTTGCTAACAAAATAAAGGCGGGAAAAACAAATCTTTCAAGGTTAGAGAAATTTATCAATTTGTTTGATATATGATCAATGGCTCAAGAATTAAAAATCCAAAAATTATTCATATTATCAAGTTTTAATGCAATTAGAATACCTTGGTTAGTGTTTATATCTATCTCAACTAGAAAATTTATGAGGTGACTGATCAGTGCAGTTGAGTTCTATTGATGTTGTTCTTATCTAGCAGTTCTAATGATTCCAGACTGTATCTTTTCACGGTTATGCTTGTCCTATATATAACTGACAAAATTTTATATCAAGATAATAAGGTTGGTAGCTTTATAGTTCGTTCTCTTCTAGATTCCTCTTTGCTCATTAGAAAATATGGGTTTAAGTTTTGGATGTAGCTGCCAACACTGGTTAGTAAGGTATCTAGTATTATGATAATAGTTGTACTTAAACTCTGAATATTTTTTCTTTAATGATCTGTCATCACTCATTTGTTTTGATAAAAAAAAAAAACATACCTATGCATACTAGAACTGGAGTTTTTACTACATGATATTGTTTTGACATGATAACAATGGGTGGTTGTTGTTCTAGACTGAGTTTTATGATTCATTAACTTTCTATGAATTTCTTCACGCTGAGCCATTGCTATCACAAAGATGATAGTTCTGGGTTCATTAGGATGTGGCTTCATAGATCTTCAAAGTTAGAACTAAAGCTTTTCAAAAGCTAGAAAATTTTATCTTCCTCTATTCTTCTGCATAGGACAATAGCATCACAGGTGTGAGGGCGATAAATCTATAGTTCATTCCGTAATCTTTTCAAACTTCCTAATAGTTGAACAAATGGTCTGTTGTCTTGATGAAGATTTGCAATTTCACGGTGAATTTGAAAAATCCATGCTACGTTGTTTTGGTCGCTATACATATCTTGAATGACATTCCAAAGATCATGTGCTGATTCAGAGTAGTTAAAAATTTCAGTCAAGTTTTGTTCTATAGAATTAAGAATCCAAGACATCACCAGTTGATATTTGGATAACCATATTTTGTATTAGGGAGAGTCCATATTTGGAGATGAAATTGAATAATTGATTAATCCTAATTTTGATCTTCCACCTAGAAAAATAGTGATGGCTCTTGACTAAGAAAGATAATTGAATTCATTTAGTAATACTCAACTTAATTGTTGAGCAGCATTGGTTTCATCAGTATTTTTATTAAAAAGAGAAGTTATCTTTGAGCTAGAACTTTCTTCCATAGTGGCCATAGAAAATTCTTCTATAGGAATATAAACTAATACTCAATTAATGATAGAAACCTAGCTCTAATACCATGTAGAAATTTAAAGAAGTATAATATCTTAATCATCAATTTACTTATGGCAGAGTAAAGATATATATAGACTAGAATCAATTTCTAACATGGCAGTTACTAGATTTCATTTTGTCCTTGGTTACGAAAACAATAAATAATAATTACATGTTCATCTACACTAGGTAATAGACATAACATGTATAAGACAATATAATAACTACAAGATCTTGTAGATAGTCTCTTAATTTTGCAATATCTGCTTCATTAATCTTCAGTATCTGTAATATCTACACCATTAATTTTCAGTATTTACAATATCTGTAAGGATCTACAACTTATATTATAATCTTTAAATAACCAACAAACACCTTTTTAAAGATTATCCGTGGATTAGAGTTTTTGATATTTATATTTTACTTGTTATTTATGGGATAAAAAAATTAAATATTTATAAACTATCAATTGCTTTTTAGATATCTATTATGTATTATTATATAATAAAAAAATAAAATAATTAATATGTCTATTTTTATATGTGTGTGTTTTATGTCAATATTGAGATATATGCATATTATATTATATTAAAAATATAAATTTTCTATAAATATATCTATACAATATAAATATAATTTCAAGTTAGATTCGGATAGGTTTGATAATATCCATACCTTACCCAATATCCATAAAGTAAGGTAATTATCCAAAAAAAATACTCTCTCATTAAGATTGAGTTGGGTTAGTATCGATCGGGTTTAAATTAAATTGTCATCTCTACTTCCCAAATGATCCGAGAATTAGATTAGGCTAGGTTTCAATAAAAATAAGAGGATAATTCATTTGATGCGACAAGGTTAAAAATCTATGTTGACCAGTGACCTGGTCAACCCAAGAAGAACCAATTCAAAACCTATTGATTTTTTTCTCCTTTTTGATAAAGTTTCTTCAGAATTTTTTGATGTATGAAATAAAATAAGTTATGATGACCTGGGTCAACCCTCTTAAAACATAATCTAAAGACTTGTTTCAAGTTAACCATGAGATTAGATTTAAAACTATAGTAAAAACTTGTTTTTAACCTACCATGCATTTTGGTTTTCAAATACGAATAAACTAGTTTGATTCACTTTATTATGCTGCATATGAAACATTTTTTTCACAACATAAAAAAAATATAGGTGTTGTTAATGTTTTTAATTTTTAAAAAATTAATTACAAATTAAAAAAAATTATATATATGTTCAATAAAATAAATAAAAAAATTATATATGCTATTAAATAATAAAAAATATATTGATTCAAATTAAAGTTTAAAGTTTGAGTCTGAAAGTTAAAATAAATATATTATTTCTCAGAAGATGAATATTTGTTTTAGTTTGAATTAAGTATTTAAAATTGTAATTAATTTGAATTAATAAAATTGAATTTTACTTTATCAAATCAAGCATTAAAAATATTTTTAACATTGTAAAAGTCTCATATAAAGTCAACTAAAATAAAACATCAATCTTAATCCAAAGTCAACTTAATATAAAAATATTAAATTGAGAATAAAAAAGTCAAATGACAAAAAAGAAAAAAGAAGAAAAGAAAACTTTGTGAGCACCCCATAATTGATTATGTCTTTTTTCTATTATGTATTTTCATTATTTTTATTAATATTTATTAAATCTTGCATTGCCTCACATGTTTATATTCTAAATGTCATTTTTATGATTTACTGATTATTAATTTTGCCGAAACAAACTATAATTGTTAAATAAAAAGTAAAAGGATCCAATAAAAAAAGAAAGACGCAAATAAAAAGAATTGAAGGATCCAATAAAAAAAAATGATGCAAATGAAAATAAAAGATTTAAGGTGATAATTTTTTTTGAAGAATTAAATAAAAAAGAAGGGATGCAAATGCAAAAAGAATAAAAAAATAGAGGTGGTTCACCAAGTTTTTTAATTGTATTAATTAAAAAAAATTACCTTTACAAAAAGAGAAGAAAAAAAAGAAGACGCAATAACAAGTGATTCAAGACAAGAAAATTAAATGATTTAAAAAACGTGTGGACGGTGAAATATTCTTTATGGCTCACATCATTTTCATATGGCTTTCGAACACATGCACGCTTGTGTTGTATAAATAAGGTAACACAGACACAGAGGTTTCATACAAAAGTAAAAGGAAACACAACGCCACAGCTACCCAACTCATCTCTTGCTCTGATCATCATAACGCCTCTTTCTTGGTCCTGAACACCCATTTCGCTCATCTCTGCAAAAGCACGCAGTCTCTGAAAAGAAACAGAGAGATATACACAAGATGGCACTAACTAAAGAAATCATGGGTGGTCGTTTAATTGGGGGACCATCATTTGTAACAATATCAAGAATGTTCATGAACCAAAGGCTAGGAATGGTTAAAAAGAACCAGTTCTTGGTGAGTCCGGTTCCGGTGCCTCTGCAACAGATTAGAAGACAGGAGCAAGTAAGGAGAGTTGTCAAGGGTCCTCCTGTGGCAGTCATCAGTGAAGGTATAATCAAGGCTAATAACAACATCATCTTGCCTGGAAAAGCAGTGAAATTCAAGGTGAAAGCTTTGGTGACTGTGAGAAACAAACACAAGGAGGACTTGAAGGAGACTATCGTGAAGCAGTTGGATGCTTTAACTGACAATATAATTGGGAGAAATGTAGTTTTGGAGCTTATTAGCACTGAAGTTGATCCAAGTAAGTAAAGTAGTATTTCTCCACTCTAAATAAAAGGGTGATCATCACTAGCACTTGTTTTGGATTCTCTAATGGCCACTCATTATACTTATTTTCAGTTTTCTTTGTTTGATATGGAGAATCAAACTCTCATGATCATATGGGTTGATTTGCATGTTTGACATAATTATGCTCCCTTCTTTCATTAGATCATAGAAACCTAGAATTCAATAATGATCTTAAATGGCTCTATAGAAAGCAAGGAACCAAAGAGAAGCAAGGAAGCTGCGTTAAGAGACTGGTCGAAGAAATCAAATATTAAAGCTGAGAGGGTCCATTACACTGCTGAATTTACAGTAGACTCGGATTTTGGTGTGCCTGGGGCAATCACGGTGAGCAACAAGCATCAACAGGAGTTTTTCTTGGAGACTATCACCATTGACGGTTTTGCTTGTGGTCCCGTTCATTTCCCTTGCAACTCATGGGTACAACCCAAAAAAGATCATCCTGCGGAGAGAATTTTTTTCTCTAATAAGGTAATTATGTTTCTATCTACTAGTTTCTGAATTATCACTTTTCTTGAAATGCAGGATACGGTCGGATTTTGTTTTTGGGGATGTTATTGTCCAGTAATATGCAATTTATAAAGGTCAAACCATGTGTTCCATATGGTCAGGTCTTGACTTCTTTAAGAATGATAGTCAAGCGCAACAATTCAGAGCCTACTGACATTGAATTTTCAGCCACTTAATATTTCTTTTTTACTGCTTGCTTTGTATGTATATTTGCTTGCATGATATTAGGTTTTTTCTATTCATTTTCTTGTCTTGTAAGAGAGCAAGAGATGGCTTGATATTCATTTTGTTTTACAATGATTATAGCTTTTGTTTGTGATTATGGTAGTAAAGGTGTTAGAAAATATTTTTCAATAAAAAATATATTAAAATTATTTTTTATATTAATATATGATAATATAAATTTTTTCATTATAAAAAAATTTAAGATTTAAATAAACATAATTTACACCTTATTTCCGATGATACCACAATTCTTCAAAATAGGAAATCGAGTTTCACTGAGTTAAAAATTGAATTTCCTCACATCTCGCTTTCAAAAAATGTTGTGGAATGCCCACTGTGAAGACATTGGAAAAGGATACTGGCAACAGTAAGACTTTATTTAGATTCCACTATAATTAGACGGGGGTCACCCTCTGTAAGGGACCATGGACCTATAAGCCTGACGCAACTAGATCATGGATGGGTGAGGTGTCTCTGTGCTTCCTTCCTTTTTACCAGTAGAAAACGAGAACACATAGGAGCGAGGAAGTCTTTTACAAGTACAGATAGATACAAACTATTTGGAACGCACACTTCCCTTTGATCGATGAGCTTGCTGCCAACATGATGATGATCAGCTGGTTCAGTCTATTTGTATCATGGGATGGGTGCTGTGGTATTGATGGAGATGAGCCTTTTGTAAACTGTTTAAGGGAGCAACTGTCATCCAATCACAACCTTGATAGTGCAGTCCATGGATTCCTATTTTGAGAATAAAGAAAATTGCTGTTTGTAAATTTTATTAGCATGGTCTCTTGTGCTTAAATTCAGTTTTTTACATATATATATATGACTTTTAATCTGAACAGCCATATTTACCAAGCGAGACACCAGCTGGGCTTAAAGCATTGAGAGATAAGGAGCTAAGCAATCTCAGGGGCGATGGCAAAGGAGTAAGAAAAATGTCAGACAGGATTTACGACTTCGATGTGTACAATGATTTGGGAAATCCAGACAAGGGTAATCACTTGGTTAGACCAAGACTTGGTGGTACAGCAATTCCATACCCAAGACGATGCCGTACTGGTCGCCTTCCAATGGATTCTGGTTAGTCAGGTTTTGCTTCCTTGATTTGATGATTCAAACACATGATCCATTTCTTTTAGTTGCACGCCACTTGCTAATTTCCGTAGGACTTAATTAACTGTGCCACTGCTTGAAAAGTTCTAAATACTAGCAAGGACTTACCATGGATGCTTCCTTTTATACATTCGCAACACACATTCACATGAATCCTGCTTGATTCCTCGCGTACTTACCAGATATCAACGCGGAGAGCCGGGTGGAGAAGCCAACGCCACTGTACGTGCCTAGGGATGAACAATTTGAGGAGTCTAAGCAAATTACATTCTCAAATGGGAGGCTTAGAGCTGTGCTTCATACTCTAATACCAGCAATTAAGGCCAGCATTTCTGCAGATAATCAAGACTTTAGTAGCTTCTCAGACATTGATGTTCTGTACAAAGAAGGGCTTCTTCTTAAAGTTGGATTGCAAGATGAAATCTGGAAGAATCTACCATTGCTCAAAGCGGTCAACAAGATACAAGAGTCTGGCGAGGGACATCTCAAATATGACACGCCAAAGATTCTTTCCAGTGAGTACATTCCCTGTTAGATTTCCTATATTTTCTTTTTTTTGTATCAATCATTTTTTTTCCTTTTTGTTATACATTTTATATTCGTTAAAGATCGCAAGAACCATGGAACTTTTGGATCGTGAAGCAGGGGACAAACGTTGCGTATACTACAATACGCAAACAAGAAGTAGACGGATTTTTGGTTGTATGATTCACTAGTTAAACTCGCATGGCAAGGGCACTAACTTGACCGTCCGAAGGACACTTTCCTATAGGGTTCAGTTTTTGAATCAGGGATTTTCTAGGTTTATTGTCGATGTCTCGTTTTTTGTCGGACCACAGAGATAAAACTGATTCATACATGCCCGTGAAATTGAACCATCATGAAAATAACGTCGTGAATCCGGAAAACCACTAGAAGAAGAAAAAATGTGTTAGGCACTAGGCATTAGCCATCGTGCATTTAGTGGGATCCAAGTAATGCAGACTGAAGTTTTTCAAGAATAAAAGTAGATTGCCTGGCCTCCATTGCTATTGCAAGGAAGAATGATGTTGTCTAGCATTTGATTACCAGAGAGAGAAAAGCCCACTATGCTTTTTCTTTGCTGGTTGCCCAGTTGGGAGCCAATCCTAATCAAATTAAAAACGTGCTTGTGAGTTTTCAATACCTTTTGGTGGCACGCAGTTGTTTATGTGCAAAGTGGATTAATTTCTTGTAAACAAGTTGGCAATCCAAAACGTGATGAATTAATTAATCAAGATTAATCTACAAGCAAGCATGTGATTCGCAATATTGCAGGGGACAAGTTAGCCTGGTTGAGAGATGACGAATTTGCCCGTGAAACTGTGTCAGGAATAAACCCAGTCAGCATTGAGAGACTTAGGGTTTTTCCACCAAGAAGCAGTCTTGATCCTGAAATTTACGGTCCACTAGAATCTGCTTTCGAAGAAGAACACATTCTGGGCCACCTTAATGGCTTGTCCGTTTCGCAGGTAATATTCCCAAATCTCCTGCTTTCCTTTTGTAGTCACTAGCAGTGTCATATTAAAAAATAAAAAAAGAGACTTGCATTAGCACGCGTGTTCTTCTCGTTTCCTTCTTCTTCCTGAGATTACCGACATTTCATGGGCCACCTTATTATCGGATCTTATGTTTAATTCGCTTGTTTTTCCTAACCATGCCTGGCCTGAATATTGCTATTTGAATCTTGCAGGCCCTGGAGGAAAATAAATTGTTTATGATTGATTACCATGATATTTATCTTCCATTTTTGGACCGGATTAATGCGCTTGACGGTAGAAAAGCATATGCAACTCGTACCATATTTTTCTTGACGCCTCTTGGGACACTCAAGCCCATTGCTATAGAACTTAGCCTCCCACCAGCGGGGCCGAATTCCCGATCAAAGCGTGTGGTTACACCTCCGGTGGATGCAACTGGCAGTTGGATTTGGCAACTGGCCAAGGCTCATGTTTGCTCCAACGATGCCAGTGTTCACCAGCTTGTCCATCACTGGTAAGAACAAAAAATGAATAACTCAAGTCATCAGAAGGTGATCATTTAAGTTTTTTGGACGAAGATATAAAGTTCTCCATGGTGGCATTGATTGAAACATCATAATGATTATAGGTTACGCACACATGCTTCCCTGGAGCCATTTATACTGGCAGCACACAGGCAATTGAGTGCAATGCACCCTATATTCAAACTCCTGGATCCACACATGAGATATACTCTAGAGATCAATGCCTTAGCCCGCCAAAACTTGATCAACGGTGATGGTGTTATAGAGTCTTGCTTCACCCCTGGCCAATATTCTATGGAGATTAGTGCTGCTGCCTACAAAAACTTTTGGCGTTTTGACAAGGAAAGCCTCCATGCCGATCTCATTCGCAGGTGCGTTTACCACGCACAATTATTCATGGGCATCTATACATCGCTTCTAAATCTCTTTCCCGGGGACATTAAAAGATAGGATCCAGTTGGTTTAGAGATTTAACATTATAATGAAATTATTACATAAACCTGACCCTTATGAACCAAACTAATCACACGCAGACTTGGCGCAATGACTCTAAATAATTCCAGGTTCATTGCACCAACCATCAATCGGTCATATATAGAACCTGATCCGCTTACTGTTTCTCGGGATCGAAATTGCAAAGGGTCCCTTGCTGTTTCTTCTGATGAAACTCATGTTTGGTTTATTTGGTATAGGGAAATCCTGTATCTAGTATTCATTGATCATTGTTGCCGTTGCAGGGGAATGGCAGTGCCTGACCCGACACAACCACATGGTCTAAAGCTTCTACTTGAGGACTACCCATATGCCCAAGATGGGCTACTTATCTGGTCTGCCATAGAGAACTGGGTCCGCACCTATGTCGAGCATTATTACCCAGATTCAAGCATAGTCTGTAATGACAAAGAGCTCCAAGCCTGGTACTCTGAGGCCGTCAATGTCGGCCATTTCGATCTTCGTGATGCTGATTGGTGGCCCAAGCTGGCTACGAGTGATGATCTTATCTGGATCCTCACCGTCCTCATTTGGCTTGCATCCGCACAACATGCCGCACTGAATTTTGGGCAGTATCCCTACGGTGGTTATATGCCTAATAGACCAACCCTAATGAGAAGATTAATCCCGGAAGAAAATGACCCTGAGTACGCAAATTTCCTAGCTGATCCACAAAAGTATTTCCTATTAGCATTGCCAAATGTGCTGCAAGGCACAAAATTAATGGCTGTGATAGACACATTATCAACGCATTCACCAGACGAGGAGTACATAGGGGAACGACAACAGCCATCAATATGGACAGGCGACGCTGAAATGATTGAAGCGTTTTATGATTTTTCAGCCAAGATTCAGCAGATAGAGCAGGAGATCAACAGAAGGAATGCTGATCCTAGCCTTAAGCATCGGTGCGGCGCAGGGGTGCTCCCATATGAATTGCTTGCCCCTAGTTCAGGACCTGGGGTAACATGTAGAGGTGTCCCAAATAGTGTTACAATATAAGCTAAATCAAAACTTGGACCCAAGTGGTGGCAAATGATTAATGGCCCCAGCAGACTATTAATTAGGTATTTGTGGGCCACTTGCATTTGGAAATCAGTGCTGAGAAGAGGCCATTCCTTGTTTTCTTTTTTTTTTTAATATATTATTATTATGATGGATGTCTAAACTATTTTGTACTTATCATTTCTGTATTTTTATTATATGGATAAATAATTTTTATATATATAAATAAATTAATAAAATATAACAATTTAAAAATAATTTAAAAATAATATAGTTTGGCAAGTCACAAGTTTCTATACAACTTTCTAACTATGAATATTATATATAACTCGGGAGACATGTGACTCCTTAAAAAGATTTTTTTTAGATTTTCAACTCCTTACCACAAAAATAAGAAGAAAAAACCAATACAAATATAAACATCACATCTCAAAAACACAAGGGTCAATTCATCTTCACAACATAATTAAAAAAAATCAACACATATCACAATTCATCAAATATAACAATTCACAATTAATAATTAAACACAATAAAAATTAATATAACATTTTATTAAATTTAAACTAAACTAATAATTCTTAAAACATTAAAACATATAATCTTAATTATATCTAAAAATCACTTCAGTTAATAGATGAATCACAACTTCAATTTATCTAACTTGATAATGAGTCTATAATATTTTTATAAGAATCAACATCAAAATTATTCGAGCTTGTGGACGAGCTTGAATCACTCGTCCCTCATTGAATATCCTTGTTTACAATGAATAATCTCATCTTCTACTAAAATTATCATATTTTAAGATGTTAATTTCCCTAACTTTTTTAAGTTAAGCACACATAAAATTAACTATTACAAATAAAGTAAATTATTCAATGAAAAATATGTAAAATAGATATATTTAAAAATAGTACACACCTGACTACTTGCCACCTCTTCTTTAAATATGTTTTACATAGCTATTAACATAGATGTGGAAGCATGACTCCTAGTTACAGTTTAAAATATCTTAAAAACCCTTAAATAGTGTCAAAAAAATTACTAGCACTGCATTGCTTGCATTACAAGTAAAAATAAGATCCTCAAATATATACATTATATATGCTTGAGCATAAATAACCAATTGATCTTTACTGTATCCACTTAGTTTGATGTTATCACCTTAATAAGTTAGCATAACTAATACAAATTAGCACAAATTATCCTAATTGCTTTCATTTGAAATGATAATAACTGAAAATCCATTGTGAAGAATATACTAAATTGCCTCTTGATTCCAATTTTAATATTTTTTTGGATTTTAAGAATATTTTAGTTGTTTTATTGTGTTTTTAAAATGTAAATCATTGTGTTTTTAAAATATAAAAAAATTATTTTTATTTAATTAATTCAGTAATGACTAATATGTTTTATGAAAAAAAAACTTAAATTTAGATGGTTTTAAGATTTTTGATATGAAAAGCAAAATCATTATTGCAGTTTCCGTGAACCATTTATTTTAAATCCAAATGAATAGTATTTTTGTAAAGTTTTTTAGCTTCGATTAATTTGTTATAAATTAAAAAAAAATAAGAAATTTTATGGTCATTAATTCTTAACAAATAACCAAAAAACCAACTCAAAAAACATTATAAAAACCAAAGACATCGAAGTTCAACCATTATATATATATATATATATCACTGGTAAGAGGTGTTTTTGTATTTAACTTTTGCGTTAATAGAAATCAAATATTTTTTTTTTCTCAACGACTCATGCATCACGCCGATTCATTAAAAAGATTTGATAATTTATTTTTGGAATATCGGTCCTAAAATTTAAAGTTAAAAAATAAAAAAATAAAACATATTTTTAACTATAAGGTGAATCCTTTAAAATTAATTCAATTAAATATGGCAAATATCAGGATGCTATATATTAGTTGCAATCGAGTTGTTAAATACGAGACAAATCTAAGCATAAATCTTGGGAGAGTGACCATAAAAGCAACGGAATTAAATCTCAGCATCCTACTAAACATCAAAAATCACCCTCCCAATTGACGAAAAGAGCAAAATTTAAGGATTTTTTAGTTAAATTACCTTAATTATTTTTAAATTTTAGTAAAATAACATATTTTTTAAAAAAATTTAATAAAATAATATATTTTTTTTACATCATGCTTCAAAACTATAACATTTAAATGATATTATAATTCATAACTATAATATTTAAATTGATATTATAGTTAAGAAGTGTTACATAACTACAAATTAATTATATTTTTATATAAATTATATTTAAATTGATATTATGTTTCATAACCATAATATAAAATTGATATATATATATATATATATGGTTCTTAATTTCTCCGTATTTTTGAACCATGACTTCAATTTAAATACCATGATAATGAAAAATGACAGTATTTAAATATTATGGTTCTTAATAATAACATGCAAAAATATATTATTTAACTAATTGTTTATTTGGTACCATGTTAATTTAGATGACGTGTCTCCCTCTCCTTCTCTTTCTTTCTGTTGTTTTGGTATGAAGTGATTGTAGCCTGCTCTATCTATATATGGAGTTATCGACGAGTCAAGGGCACCAACGGTCTCCCCTCACTCCTCTTCTTTCTGTCTTCTGACTCTCTTCCATTCCCATTCCGTTCCATAATCAATCACTCAAACAGAAGTAAAAGCATTAAGCATTTCGTCAGTACCCTCTTCCCATTCCAGAAAACACAACCACCACCAATTAAAGGTGGTATTTTTCCTTACAATACAATTTTATTTCTCTTTCTGATCCTTCATTCCGCACACACTTGCATCAATCCCCACTGTCTTTTCCCCCCCTTTTCTTTTGGTTTGGAAGACATTAAGACGAAAGGATCGCAAGTAAAGATTGAATGAAAATAAAAATCTTGATTTGTGTTGCTTTTTTTTCTTTCCCTTGTTTGTGTTTTAGGCATGGTTTTGTTCTTCTTAGAGACTCTGATTTCGCGACAACTGGAAATATGTCAACTTGTTATGATTGATTGTGGTTATTGCTATATGTGCTCTTATTTTCTCATCATCTGCTTGGTTTCCAGGAAAATATTTTCAAAATCTTGGATTTTGTAGCTTAAAATTTTCTGTTTTTGGAACCTTGATTTTTTTTTTGTGTGTAGTTGCTGATAAGGTTTAGAATTTTAGAGGTAATCCCAGTTCCGAACCTTAATAATTAACGGAGAGCCTTAATGCGTGTTTCACTTCAAAAAAAGAAAAGAAAAGAATCGATAGCAATGATATGTTACATTCTAAAACCATGGGATTATAATTTTGAGTTTCAATTTGTGGTGTAAGAATAAATTATTCATGAATGTTTTTTATTTGTTTATGTAGAGATGGGTTTTGCAAGGAAAGAGTATGAGTTTTTGAGTGAGATCGGGCTGAGCTCTCGCAATTTGGGTTGTTATGTGGATGGCACGTGGAAAGCAAATGGCCCTGTGGTCACCAGTGTGAATCCTGCAAACAATCAGGTTGTTCCTGATTCTTTTATCTATGTATAATATATACATATCAGTGTGTGTATCATCAACTGCTGCTGCTTAGTGTATTCCTCTGTGTATTCGCATATATAAGTTGCTTTTATGCTGTGGTGCTAAGTTGCTACGAATCACAAATGAGGCCATTTGATGGGTACCATACCATGGAAGTTACTAATTCCTTGCCTTGCATCATCCATCGACATTATGTTTAATCATTTCCTTTTTTTATTGATTTAGGCTATAGCTGAAGTTGTGGAGGGTTCCATTGAGGATTATGAGGAAGGCATGCGAGCTTGCAGTGAAGCTGCTAAGATATGGATGCAGGCAAGTCTTTTTTTCCTTGCTGTAAACCCTATTAGAATTTTTTGGGTACAAATGCATGAGTTGATACATCACATAATTCACTATTTTTGGAATATGCTTGCTTGGCGCTATTCTAATAGATGCGATGTTCTTTCTGTGATTGACGGCTGAGACCTCTCAATTCCTTGCATGGTATTTTCTTAGGTTCCTGCTCCAAAGAGAGGTGAGATTGTCAGGCAGATTGGGGATGCATTGAGAACTAAACTTCAGCAGCTTGGTCGCCTTGTTTCACTCGAGATGGGAAAAATACTCCCTGAAGGAATAGGGGAAGTTCAAGTATGTTACCTAGCTTGCTTTGCTAATTCTTTAGTTATTTGTGTATAGGATGTTCTTTTCACTTTTTGTGAAACCAGTTTTTCTGATTTATTATTCATGATATATCTTGTTCTTTGATAGGCTTCTTCTTTTTCTTTTTTTTATAACTTTGCAAGCACCAATGTTTGCAGGAAATCATTGATATGTGTGATTTTTCTGTGGGCTTAAGTAGACAACTGAATGGATCAGTGATACCTTCTGAACGTAAGCTCAATGATTAGTTCTCACCATTCATGTATAATTCGTAGTAATTTTATCTTTCTCTCAGTTGCCTTTTCAAAATAATTTCAAGTTTATGTTTTAGTGCCATAGCTCAACTAGGTGCAGAATGTTGTGGATAATGCTGGAATTCAGGCATTTAGCAGCAGCTGTCATTTTTTTTTTTTTTAATATATATAAAGCATAGAAATTGGATATATTCTCATGTTTTCGATAATTTAGTCCTGGAATAATTCATATTGATCTGTTATCAGGTCCAAATCATGCAATGTTGGAGGTATGCTGATCGCCTCTACTTTTGGATTCAAATCAGTACAGTAATTCTTTTAATATTGTTGACATTGTCAACATTTTTCTTGTGCATAGATGTGGAATCCCCTTGGAATTGTTGGTGTGATTACGGCTTTCAACTTCCCATGCGCTGTTCTTGGTGAGTGTTATATCCTGTTTTATAAAAATCAGCTTTAGAAATAATCCAGAAAAACACACATTTACATTTTGCAATAAACAATAGGCTAATCGGTATAAAACTATCCTGAACTTTCAATCAACAAGAACTTAGTCCCTAACCTTGTTTTAATCTGATTTAGGTCCTAACCTTTCTTTCATCTGCAATGTCATCCTTCCATTCAACTTGTTAAGCTTAATTAAGTTTTGAATTTTGTTCTTCTGGGTTTTAATCCACATGTCTCTTTATAAAGGGTGCGCATGCAGTCAATCTTAACCAATTGGCGGTAACATGGATTGAGGGATGATATTGACAAAATAGAAAGGTTAAGACCTAAATCAGATTAAAACAAGGTCAGGGACTAAGTTTCTGTTGATCGAAAGTTCAGGGTAGTTTTTGACCAATTAACCTAAACAATATACATGAAGATATATCCATTGTGTGGATCCAAAAGTGTTCATCTTCAGAATTGTAGTTATTTCTTCTGTCAATAGTACTTTTCTTAATGGTTAAGAGCATAATTTTGGATCATTTTCATTCAATCCTGATTGATAAAGTAGTGCAATTTGAATAGTATTGGAAACCGTTGCTGGTATTGTACCTCTATAACATCACGATATTTTCACTATATTTGTTTTTCTCAAGTTATCAGATGGCTTTCTTCCAGTTGTGTGATGAATTAATTTATACTGCTGTTCTGCAGGATGGAATGCTTGCATTGCACTAGTCTGTGGCAATTGTGTTGTCTGGTAAGTGATACCTGTCTTGGCTGGGACACTATGCTTTATGACATTCTTAGATGGTGTAATGTATGCACTGCAGTCTTGTTTCTTTTTATTAGATGTGTAATTCCAGCTTTCTAAGCTCATAATAATATGTCAATTTCAATCAAATACTCAAAAGCATTTTTCTTTTCCTTTTTCTCCATTATGTAGATTATTATTATGCCATCCTGAAAGTTTTACGTTTCAGTATCTTACTGGTGGACCACTAGCCCATTATTAATTATCTTCCTTGATCTGTATTCTGGAAAGATCAATGAACTGTTTTAGTGATTATTTATGTTGGTTTGTTCTCCTGCAAATGATTAAAAATAGGCTGGATGAAACTCATTCTCGCAGTGGTTTCTGAAAGAAGTCATATTTAATTGGCCTCTCCTTTTAGATTAACTAATAGTTGAAAATTGGAAGTGAAATTTTATTTTTGCTCTTTAATCAAATAGATTATTGGGTTCAATTTCTGATCTGCATCTTGTCTTAGAAGAGATATTGGACTGCTAAGCTTTTTCTGCATCCCTTATTGGCATACTAGTTCCATTTCAACCTCATTTCATACCTTCTCGTTGTGATCATATTTCTTGGTTAGTCTCTGGGGTGTTAGAGAAGAATAACTTGCCTCCTGCAATTTTTACATCTTTTTGTGGTGGTGCTGATATTGGTCAAGCAGTAGCGAAAGATACACGAATTCCTCTGGTTTCTTTCACTGGCAGTTCAAAGGTGTTTAAATTGTTTCATTAGAAAATATTGATTGTTCATCATCTGTACTGAAAGAGAGACTCTTCTGTTCATGGTCAAATTATTTGCCCTGTTTTATCTATAGGCTACTCTCCTCTTTCATTATATTCTGAGGCTGCCTATTATATTGGTCTTATTTCTTTAGTCTTGCTATAATCATCCACTGCATGTATTCAACGACGAATTTTAATTTATATTTTTTCTGCCCCTGCTGAATAATTACTATTTTTTTTTACTGAGAATTTGGTTTATCCAAGCAATTATTTTTCCTGCATATTCTCTAATTTCTTATACAGCTGTTTGAATTTTTTCTTGGTTCATATACATTTTTCCGAGAACATGTACAAATCCCCTATTATAAAAGGGGAAATTTTAATAATTATCTTATTGTGCATATTTCTAACACACAAATACCTATTCTACAGGTGGGTCTAATGGTCCAACAAATAGTTAATCAGAGATTTGGTAAATGCTTGCTTGAGTTAAGTGGGAATAATGCTATAATAGTCATGGATGATGCTAACATACAGCTAGCTGTTCGTTCTGTTATGTTTGCTGCTGTTGGGACAGCTGGTCAGCGTTGCACAACATGCCGCAGGCTGGTATCTAAATTCTGACTTTTCTTTGAAAATCCATGCATGGAATGACAGCCAAAATCACTCTTACCGAACAATTTTCTTGCTCATGTTGAAGCTTCTACATGAGAGCATATATCAGAGAGTACTTGATCAACTACTTGATGTGTACAAGCAAGTTAAAATTGGGGATCCATTGGAAAAAGGCACCTTGCTCGGGCCACTGCATACTTCTGAATCAAGAAAGAACTTTGAAGAGGGAATAGAGATAATTAAGTCCCAGGCATGTTGTATTTTTCACTTATCTACTGTAGTTGTCCATTTCAAACATAAGCATTCCTTTTTACCTTTTATGTTCCAAGTTCTCTTGGTTGAAAAATACTGGATATGCACAACAAATTAAGAGAAAAAAGAAGTTAACTTGCTCGCTTTCATTTTGCAGGGAGGTAAGATCATAACGGGTGGTTCTGTGATTGATTCTGAGGGGAATTTTGTGCAGCCCACAATAGTTGAGATTTCTCCGAATGCAGACGTTGTTAAAGAAGAGTTATTTGCTCCTGTTCTTTATGTTATGAAATTTCAGGTACCTTCTTCATCCATCTCTTTTCTTTGGTGAGGTTTTTTTTCTTCTTCTTTTGTTTAGCTGATTTTCTTTCTTTGTTGAGCTGTGAAGTACATAAGACTATTTTTTTTTTCTTTTCCCCACTTCTGATAACCAATCACTACTATTATTCCTGTAGTTATTTATACAAGTGGTGTCTGCTAAACGATTAAGTTGCAATAGTTCCTTCATTTGTTGGGTTTGATTTCTGAAAGCTGAACCCTTTCTGCAGACTTTACAAGAAGCAATTGAAATAAACAATTCAGTTCCTCAAGGATTAAGTAGTTCTATTTTCACCTGCCAACCTGGAGTTATCTTCAAGTGGATTGGGTGAGTTTTTTCTTAGCCATGTTTCTAAAGAGAATTATGTTTTTCAATGCCTCTTGTCATTCTAAAAAAAGATCCTTAGATGTGAGTTATTTGATCACAAGTTTGGATCCAAGCAAAATTATTTTGCTCCTGAAGTGTTTTCACTTCCAAGCAATTTCTGAAGGTTGTTTAGATTCCCATCCATCTTAATTCTCGGCGTAATAATCTTTACAAGAAATGACATCTTCATTGATATTTATTTAATTTCTTGTACGCAACTTAGTTCTTTAAAACGATTGTGTTCTATTCCTCTTTTGGTGCTTAGCAAAGAAATCTTTTACTTGGTTACCGAATGCAGGCCTCAAGGAAGTGATTGTGGTATTGTGAATGTAAATATACCAACAAATGGTGCTGAAATTGGTGGTGCTTTTGGTGGAGAAAAGGCTACAGGGGGTGGCCGTGAAGCAGGAAGTGATTCTTGGAAGCAATACATGAGACGCTCAACCTGGTAAATCTAAGAACCATTAACATTACTTTGATTTTTCTGCTGTGTGCTCGAATCGAATTCTAGCCTTTTTCAAGTCGGGAAAACCACATGGAACCTTTTTTTCTCAACAAAAACTAAAAATAGCAAATAAATAAAACCTCCAATAAAATTGCTGCTGATCTTTTATATTAATTATTTGACAGTACGATCAATTATGGGAATGAGTTACCACTGGCACAAGGAATCAATTTTGGGTAGACACGCATCAAGGTCCAGCATTTCCACTTGTCTAGTAAAGCAAGATTTCCTGTAGTATTCTATGTTTTTACCCTGTTAGAGCCATGTCATATTGTCATTTAGGTTGCTTCTGTACTTCTTGTGCACAGGTTCATGAGCTGTTCTCCTCCCCTCTGGGTCTGTCATCGACTTCGCTGGCCTGAAATGTTATAGCGGAGCAATGGTCAAAGACCTTCCCGTTTACAAACAACCTTTCTCTGGATTCATGATATTTACCGACAACCCAAAATCAAAAAATTGGCTTTCAAAGAATAAAGAAAATTGATGTTTCATTATAGCCATTCCTTGGTTGTAATTGTATAATACAATTTATACTTTCTCTGGACAGCTTGAATTAATGTTCTTACGGTTAAGGTCTGCATTTCTATAATAATTCTCAATCTCCTTGTGCTTTACGATTAAAATATTTATTACCTCGTACCTTGCATGGATGGAATGGAATAAACCTTGTGAAAAAGGGAGAGTTTTAGTTCAAAAATTGCATTATAAGCGAGATTCTTCACTTATGTGGTTGGTCTGGGGACTTCTTTATCAACAACCAAAGGTCCAAAAGTGAGAGGGGAAACGAGAGAAATTGTTAAAGAGCGAAAGAGATATGAAAGCCAGGGATGAAATGGGGTCAAAAGAATGATTTGCAGAAGCAGATGACCATTGCAATGGGGAAGGTATTCAAGTCCAGATAACAAATCCACAGGGACGGGCTACCTAGGTCATAATCGACTGCAAAACTAAAAATATCCTCGAAATCAATGGCGGGCATGTTCCATCTCTGCTTAGCTTCAACTCCGAGTCACAGAGTAGATCTTCAGATCCCCAAGGGTACCTTGTCGGAGAAACCTTGACCAGAGAATTATGAAAAAGATTTGGAAGACGGGCGCGCTCATGAGTTTGTGTTGAAAAGCGAAGTTGCATTGAGTGTCGAAAACTCATTTCACCGTTGGGTGGAGCATGGTGAATTCATCCTCCATCAAAGTGCGCAGAGTTACCAACCATGGAAGAGCTTCATCGAGTGCCTCCGCCTGAATCCCAAACGGAAAATCCACCGAGTTATGACTTTACAAGGACATCCTGGATTACCAAGACCATGAACATCCTCGTTAATTCTATCATCATGCCACTCTCATATAATTTTCAACCCAATGGATTGCCGAAGTTGTTTAAAAACTCTATTATGTTCTTAAATATTTCATTTCAATATTTTTTTTTTAATTTTTTAAAACAACTCAATTGAAAAGGTCTTTTCTTTCTAAAACATATGTAAAATGATATTAAAAAGTCTAGAAAAATCGTACCTTGAAAAATAATTATATTTATAATTATAACAGTAAATAAAAGACATAGATTGTGAATTCAATATCTACCACTTTATAAAACATTTTTTATTTAAAAAAATATTTGGGTTCTTTAATTTTTTTTCAATTATATCCTTTATTATTGAGTTGATTAGAAATTATATTTTATAATTTTTTTATGAGGCATCATAATCTAAAAAAAATAAAAAAATACTGTGAATAGTATGTTGTGAGGTGACGA
Organism: Populus ilicifolia; assembly: GCA_015708895.1. Lineage (NCBI taxonomy): Eukaryota > Viridiplantae > Streptophyta > Magnoliopsida > Malpighiales > Salicaceae > Populus > Populus ilicifolia. The sequence continues at coordinate 1,197,029 of SRLM01000203.1, read as the reverse complement.
ATGTTGAATTCACAACCTCTTTTAGCTATTGTTGAAAAATTTTATTATTTAATATTTAATTAATTAAAAATTATTTAATTTATTTTTATATAATTATCAGAATTCTAAAAAATTATTCCTATGTGTTGTGAGGCAATGAACAATAAATTCACAACCTATAGTTATTGTTAAGAAAAAAAATTCCATCATGCGTTGATGCTCGACATTGTAGAAAACCAATTGTGATTATATTGCTTGCAAAAGGTTAAAAATAAAGGGAACGATATTGAAAGTGAAGAGAATTGATGATTTTTTATTTAATAAAAAAATGTGTCAGCGTTTTTTGATAAATTTTGCATAATTTTTTTTCAATCTTTTTAGTCTTTTTAGTTTCATAATCACATGTTTTAATCTAAAATTTAATTATGTTCATATTTAACTCCATGATTTTAAGAGCGAAGATAAAGATAGTTGTTAAAAAATAATAAAGAACAGGTAAAAAGATTGGCAGGTTTGATTCCATTAGTAAAAACAATCAAATTTAGGGTTAAAGTGTTTCTCTTAACAAAAAAAATAAATATTATTAAGGTATGTTTGAACTTTACAAAACTAAAAGAGGTTGTGCATTCATTATTCATTTTAGAAATGTGTTTTTTTTTAGGTTTTTTATTTTATTTTATTTATTTTATTTTATTTAATTTTATCTTTTAATATTAAGTTAATTAGAAATTAAACCCTATGATTCTTTCGATCATCTTCCTATTAGAATATTATAATCTTAAAAAAAATCCTAACATTGAGTTAATATTTGATTTTATATAAAAAAATTCATTTTATTGTTAAAAAAAATTGAAAATAAGAGGATCAAAATTAAAAATAACAGCTTTTTTTAAAAAAAAAAAACATAAAACAATTGTGGTGTCTGTGCTTTTTTTATAATTTTTTTCTTAAGCTTTTTTCAACTTCCGTTTGTTCATATTGAAAAGAAGGGTCATATCGTGGTGACTTTGGACTTTTATAACAACGAAAAAACTGGAGCAGGGTGAGGAGAAATTTTTTCTATTTTGATTTTGCAATTTTAAACTGATTTGTGAGTTTTTTTAGTTTATAAATTAGTTTATTAAGGCTATAAGAGTTTTTTTTTAGTATTTTTAGATAAAAATAGTTTAAAACTTGCTTTTTATGGTCCAAAAAACACCAATTGATTTTTTAGTCACCTTTCCTATAATTAAAAATTGGACATGTAGCATTTTAGGGCTTGGCCTAGCGGTGGAAGAGGCTTGTCTCCTTCCACTGCACCTGGATTCGAGCCCTAGCATGCACGTCTGTCACCCCCGCGGTGCCTTACATGCCTACTGGGTTTGTAGGGTATTCAGTGGGCCGTGGGATTAGTCGTGGTGCGCGCAAGTTGACCCGGACACCCCACGTAAATTAAAAAAAAAAAATTGGACATGTAAATAATTTGTTGTCTATTTTTTTTTTTAAAATTAATTAGATGATATGTGATCTGTTTATTTTGAAAATAAATAAATAACCCTCGTACATGCAGCCCTAAGCTAACAGACTTATGCGTTTAGCCCTAATTTAAAAGGTTTAAGTATATTGGTCTTTCCAAGTCAGCGTTACTGGTATTTTATTTATCTTCTTTTAAAAATTTAGATGTGATTTCTAATAAAATAAATATTTTAACATGCATAAAGTATATTATTTTATTAAATTAATTTAGAATACATATAGATATTATTTTATTTAATAGTACTATTCAATATTTACTTTGTTTTTGTAATAATATTATAGAAATATTTTTATAATATTAGCAAGCTTTTTATTTGGTTTTTTTTAAAATATTTATTTGATTGATTTACCATGAATATCTATTTTTGTTATCATATTATTAAATAAAAATAATTTTTTTAAAATAAAATTATTAAACTCATTAATTCAAACCCAAGATTTTACAAACCCCATGTATAGATAGATGTATTCATTGTTATATTATTGGGCATTGTTGTGGATGTGAGACGTCATTTTTTTCCTTTACATTGTCATATTGGATTGCAATTATTTCCTGTATGAATATTAATATTATTATCTTGCTTAGAAGTGATTGGAGATCTGCCTGGTTGTCTTCTACCTCATTCACGCAGCTGTCTTCTTCTACCCTTTGTTTAGAAATGGAGTAACATGTTGCTTAACTCTTTGCTTTATACAAATCTGATCTGGGAATAGTAAAACAATAATTGAGAAAGAAACACAAAAACCGTAAGTGGACATCACCATCACCCTTTCCCTTACAGAGTCAAAGGTAGCATGCCCTGGAAGTCTGATTCCATGGCATCAGCCTCCAGTTCTGCAGGCCACATTTCCTCCTTTGTTTCTTTCTTTTTAAGTTTCTAATGGTAGTTCCTCGCAACCCCTCTCAATCTAATCGAGACGCAGAAAAGGAATTTTACCAACTTTTGTCACTACCTTCATGCATGGCCCTGCAGGTTCCAAGTACTGTGCTGCCATATCGCTCCTCTCATGAGCACCAAGATAAGATAACTTGAAGATGTTGCATCTGTCTATTTTTTGGCTTTGTGAGCTTCGTCTAATAGTGTCCCATCAAGTAGAAAACAATGGAGTATGCGGGACATCTTTCCCTATCGTGTAATTTTATATGACTGCGCATAATTTTCTATACGAGCATTGAATGAAGCCGAAATTTTACTAAAAAATTTTAAATTCTTGTTTTCTATAAATTTAAAATTTAGAAGAGACAAAAAATTGGGAAAGCTTTCATATAATGCCCAAAAGTTTCTAGTTAGGATTTGCAATATTTTCTTAGTTGATTTAAAACAAAATTCCTAATTTGTTTAGAATTTTTACTACTTTTCCTTTATCTTTTGATTTTCTTGTTGGTTTAAATTAGAGTTAGATTTATTTAAGAAATTATAATTTTTTTTAAAACTGGATAGACTATTTAAAAATAAGATATTCATAATAAAATGTGAAGTAAGATTTATGTGTGATCCTTTCTCAACATAATTTTAAGTGTTTTTTATTTTTCTTGTGCTGCTTATGTCTATGTTACTTAGTATCAAGGTATGATGATCTCAAGTTATTACTTATTATGTGCTACAATTCCAGATTATTTTGCTTGTAATGAGCTGTTAAATAACCATAATTGGAAGAGGTTGCAAAGCAAATATATTTATTAAAAAAAAGAGAGAATCTTCTTAAAAGAAAAACGCTCAAGAATTAGTAATAGAATACATGCACAAACAAATTAAGAAATTGAAAAGAGGTGTTGAGGTGATAAAAACATATGAGGATAAATTAAAAAATTAAGTCGTCAATTGATGGAGATGAGGAGCCGATGGATCCTAAGAAAAGTAATCATGAACCCATGACTAGTTTTGAAAACTCATTTCAAAAATATGAGCAGATGAGACATTTTCTTGAATGAGATGAGTATCATGAAGATTTTGGTTATTCTGTTTATGGTAAGATAAATGTGAATTGATATTTTTCAGTAATTTATAATTTTTATTTTGATAATGATAATATTAATGATGATATCATTAACAATATCCTTTTTGATAACTTAGAGGTTCAGTACAAAGGAAAAAATGTGAGGTGCTCAACAAAAAAAAAATTATGCTGATATTTTTTATTACAAGTTTGTTATTATAAAAAATATTAATATATTCAAGGATTATATGGATACAACATTTATTTATGAAGCAGGGTTGATGTTTGCAATTGATTACTCTAAAAGCCAATGAAATAGAGAAATAATTTGTTAATTGTTGTTTTTTATTTAAGTTTTAAAAAAGTTGATATTTAAAACTGTTATACTCTTGAAGCAAAAAAAAAAAAGGATTTAAGAGTTTTGATTGGCCATCTACAAAATTATTGTAATTTGAATCTAGTGACAAGTTTTTTCTAACCCGGAGAGACTAATATTAGAAATTTTTCTCATAAGATGTTGCTTTATATTACTGGACATAACTTTTAGATCAAATTGAAATTGTAAAAGCCGTGTTTTTGTATAAACTTCAAATTTAGTAGACAACAGAGATTTAGAAGGCTTTTAAATAATACCAAAAAGTTATTGTTCAAAATTTTTAATATTTTCTTAGTTTTTTAATAAAAAAAAATTCTATTTAGTTAAAAACTCTTTTATTATTATTTTTTTCAACTTTATTTAGGATTTTGTTTTCTATTTGTTTAGGATTTTTATTACTTTTCTTTTATGTTCAGATTTTCTTATTAGTTTATGCAGGATTTTCTATTTATTTAAAGAGTTGTAAATGTTTTAGAAAAACAGATTATCTAAAAAAATAATAAAATTTTAAATAGATTTTCTATATAATTTTTGGTTTTGTTTTTGATTTGGTTAGAATCATGTATTTAACAAGACTGCTATCTTTCCCATCCCCCTTTCATCCGAGTCACCACGCGGATAATAAAAACTTTGCATGAAGGAGGAGGCAGATCAAATCGTGCGACCGTCCAAGTGATCAATTATATAACAATGAATCACAACAGCCAAACTACTCCCATTTGAGGATAATTGATAAGACAAAATTATGGACTCCTATACTCACACACACACACACATAGACTCCCGAGTTTTTAATATATAAGATTTAAATAATTTGTTATAAAGTTTGAATAGTTAATTTCTCTATTCTCAAATTTTGTAAAAAAAATTAATAATTTAATACAAATTAAAAATATAAAGCTTGTTTGTCGTTCAATATATAATATAATATCAAGTGATTCAGAGATACAACATCCACACACTCATATATAATTATATAATTCATACAGCAAAACTTCTTCTTCTTTTTTGCAATGCATGTGAATAGAAATTTTATAAATCAAATAAGTTATTTCAATTTTTTTAGTAAATGTTAGTTTGATTAAAAAAATGAAAAATATAAAATACAAATATTATGATAACTAATAAATGTTACTTTTTTATTTTAATTACTAGCATTACAAATTTGATTATAATAAAGAATAAATATTATTTGAAGTTTTGTTTTGATTACTAATGTTTATTAAGCATATATAATTGAAAAATCTTTAAATATCTTGAGAAAATAAAACTTGATAAATCATTGAATGTTATGCTCTAATATTTATATTTTAATATCGCAAAATTGCAATTCGTTCTCCTAGTATGATATTAACTCTGTGATTAAACGAGTTCTTTTTTCAAAACAAAATATAATTTATTCATGGGATATGAATGAGGTGTATGATGCCAATTGAAGCTTTATGCAGGGTATAATTAAATTCTATATGAAAATATTAGCTTAGCATAATATTATTAATATTTATGAATATTTTTATTTTGAATTTTAATATTTAAATTATATGTAGCTTGAATATAAATTAAGTTACAAGCATGTATAATGGACATTTCTGTTTAAAGGAGTCTGTCAAAATGAATAATAAAACTTTTGTGAATTCTTTCATTCAAAAATTAAAAGTTACCAAGAATATAAACAAAGACCTACCATAGAAAAAATAACAAATAATTAGATATACTAATTTAATAAATTTTAATATATTAAGACTTTCATATTATTACTTTTTATATGCTTTTAAAAAAAAATCTTTGAAATTTTGATAGTCTAAATAAAGCACTATACTGGCCTGGGATGATTTAAAGAGATTATATATTGCGTGTTATAAATGGGTGGGTGTATAATCAGATAAAACAATTATTAGTATATGTTTAGAAAATAATATTGAGCATATATTGTAAGAATTATACTATACTGGTACCCTTTCTTATTTAAAACCGGAGTAGGATTATATACTTGTATTGTGTAAAAAATTGCTATGGTATTATTGTGAATTGCACTGTATGCTACAGTGTAATCTCGGTTTTGCCCTTCTCATACAAAATAAAGTAACTAATTATTAGAAGATAATATTTTTCATAAGATACAATCATCATTACAATATTGATAAAAGGCAATAGATTTTATAATATTTTAGACATACAATAAAATAATTTAAATATTTTTAAAGTTGAGGTCTAGAGACTTTTTTTTAACATAATAAAATGATTTTATTATCCTTAAATTTAAAAATAAAAAATAAAAATAGCTTCAAGATGTATTTTTTATATTTTCTACATGCTTTTTTTTTGTTATAATTAATTTGAAAGAGGGGGGAATCAATCTTTTAACAAATAAAGAATTATAATAAAAAGAAGAGGTGGTCAACGCACATGCTAATGAGTGGACGTCACCCTAGCTTTTCAAGCAATGCGTGCAACATCATAAAGCTGTCAAAAACATCAAATCATCATGTCGTCTAAAACATCCTATGAAAGCGTCATTGATAGGGTGGTCCATGTGATTAGATTTGCGGTGGTAAAATCTTTTTTTTTTCTCTTAAAGCTGAGGATGAAGTTGTAAAAAATAATTTTAAAAATTTAACTAAAATAAAATAAATAACAATTAAAAGAATAAAGATTAAATTTAAAAAAATAAAAAAAATAAAGGGGGTGAAATTGAAAGGAATTTTGATTTTATAATTTAAAAGAAAAACAATATTTCAAATATTAAATGATGAAATTAAAAAAAATTAAAAAATTAAGCAAAAAAAAAAGACTGGCAAATAAAAATACTTGAGATAACCAAGATCATTTTTAAAATTAGTGAAAGATTTTACATAAAGCAAATAAATAAAAAGAACAAAACCTAATCTCCAATTGAATAGATTTGAAAGGATGAAAACAAAAAAGAAAATTATCATAAACAAAGGAAGATAAAAACAAAGAAAATTCATAAAATTATCCCTAAAACTCATAACCCATGAAATCTTGGACTCGAGTGTAACCAATAATCTCAATTCTCAACTAAATTAATGTTAAATGATGAAATTATAAAAAAATATATATCAATTTATGAAACTTTCCATAGTAAAAATAAAATAATAATCAAAATAATATAAATCATATTTGATAGAAAAAAATATAAGGAGGATGAAATTGTAAAAAATAAAAATTTAAAAAATTATATCAAACAAAGCAAATAGCTAACAAAAGAATAGGGATCAAGTTTGAATGTTAAAGAAAATGGAAGGGGTGAATTTAAAAAGAATTATAATTTTATAAATTATTCAAAATAAAAGAAATAATAGTTAAAAGGACAAAGATCAAATGTTTAGCAAAAATATTTGAAAAGGTTGGTTTGAATTTTTGAAGGGGTTAGCGCAGAATTTGTGGTGGTTAGAGAGAAGAAAGGGGAATAAAAAGAGAAGGAAATGACCATTTGTGCATTTAGATCACACATCATCTCATTACAACGGAGTCAGGACCTTTCAAATATTGCCAAGAAAGGTAGTGTTTGGTGACCCAATAGTCCCCCACATGTCACTCGAAGAGCAAAAGAGTTGCCCACATATTGGAACAAGTGTGGTAAACATCAATAAAGTTTTTTTTTTAATATTAAACATTAATTAAAATACAAAAATATCAAGATGAAAAAACCTAAACATCACTAAAGGATAATTTTGTTAATTTTAAACCTAATATTTTAGTTAAGCAATTTAACTTTAATAAATAAATAAATAACAAGACAAAAGCCTTTGAGCTTAAGACATCCTTCTTTTTTTTCTCCGGTGTTTTTAAGTATTGTAGTTGTTCTAAACAATTAAAAAGACTAATCTATCTCTGAATAATTTGAAAATGACATTAAATCATAATAAAAAGACCAATATGCTATGAAGTCCTAGCTCAATGGTTTTTTAATCCAGGAGAAGATTTATCAAAACACCATTTTATTGAATTATTGTTTATTGGTTCGCACTACAATATAAATCAGATAAAAAATTTCTTTTATCATTAAAAAAATCTAGGTATTGCTAATATTTTTTTCTAGTAGAAAAAAATTAAATCACGTTGAGATTGATCTTATATGATCCAATTAATTTGGCAAGTTAAAAAGCAACTTAGACAATCAGTACAGTATAGTTTGACTCAAAATAAGCATTCAACATGATGTTTTCTAATAATTATTAAGATGACAACGTATTAAATCGATCCGGGTCAGCTAAGGTTAAGTTGTCAATCTTTATATTGGATTATAAGACTATTATAACTCCATGGAAAGAAAATCAAAATAAATTTTTAAAGCCTAACTTCTAATAAATTCAATATTAAATGATGAAATTGAAAAAAAAATAACTCAGGTCAACTCGAGTTAACTTATTAAACTTGCATCATAAATCATAAGACTGAGATAACTCAATAAAAAGTAAATCAAAATAAATTATAAAACTCAATTCTCAATTAATCTAGTATTGAAAGATTAAATTAAAAAAAAATCAATTAAGAGTTGACACATAAAGTCAACTCGAGTTAATTTGTTAAACTTGTTATTCAAGTCATGAGATAGTGATAACCTCATAAAAAAATTAAAATAAATTGTGAAGTTTAATTTTTAATTAACCCAATATTGAAGAATGAACTAAGGGAAAAACAAAATCAATTAGAAAAAAAAAGGGGAACTCAAGTCAATCGAATTAACCTATCAAACTTGTTATTCAAGTCATGAGACTAAGATAATCTCATAAAAACTAAATTAAAAAAATAATGAAGTTCAATCCTTAATAAAACTAATGTTGAAAGATAAAATTGAAATTGAAAAAAATAAAAAACATAGATTATAAAAATAAAAAATAGAAAGCCAAAGGAAGTAAAAATAAAAATTATAGTGAATAATGTTTAATGATGAGAGGTACAGTAAAATCATTTCTATTTAATGAAGCCTGAAATTAAAATTAAAACAAATTATAAAAATAAAATAAAAGGTCAAAAAAGAAAGAGAAAAAATAAAATACTATTATAGTGAATAGTATTTTAAAAAAAGATATAGAAGAACTCTTTTTTATTTTAGTTTTTATTTTATTGTTAATGTTAACTATATTTCACCTTCTTCTTCTTTTCATGTCACAAGTCCGTTTGTTTGCATGGCTGGTTCTACATTTGAAGCAACTACAACAAAACAAATGTTTGGTTATATAAAAAATGCAATTTATTTTTTTATGGGGTTCATTATAATTTATGTTTGAAGCATGGTTTGCTGAAGTAGCTCAAAGTTGTTTTTTGACACGACCAAAAGATTAATGTCTTCTTTCAAATGCAAGAGTGTCAAAGTAATAAATAATTCAGCAAAACCAAGGTTAAATCACAAGGAAATTAATTGTATAAATTATAAACAACAATAATATGAAAACAATAATAATAATAATAATAATCATAATAGTTGTTGTTGTTGTTGTTGTAGTTAAAAAAAAAAAAGAAGTTGATGAGAATTTTAAGATAAAATATCAATGTAAGGATTAAATAATAATAACAACAAATATAAAGGTTAAAGAATCCACTAATATATTAAACAAGTATAATATAAACTCTTATTATTCAATTGGAAACCACACACAATGAAGGTTCCAATCAGATTATAAATTGTTAACATGATTACATTAGTTATCTTATTCGAATAATGATAATACTTGTAAATATTGTCAGGCATTCATGATTATAACTTATGTTAATAACAAATCAAGTTCCTTTCATAGCTTAGGTGTCGGTTATACCATACAGTATGGGTATAAAAGTGAAAAGTGTTTGTTGTATCAAGTGTTATACAACATAAATCTAGATTAGACATTTAACAAGCAAAGTATTAAAAAGTGAACAAGATAATAAATACAAAACATGTTAGTATCAAATATTAAGGTCCATGTTGAGTTTATACTATACTTATTTTTTCATCATTAGTGTAATTTTTTCACCTTTACATAATAAACTTAACTAAACATAATGAAAGAAAGAAAAATAAATAAACAAAATAAGAACATAAATAAGATAAAAGTTAATTAAGTAAAGAAAAGGAAATGGAAGACATAAACTTGATATTAATGAAAACAAAACATAAGCAATAGAAAGAGAGAAAGCAAAAACATGATCTTGATCTGGAAACCAAGATGTCTAAATGTATGACAAATGCTTTCTTTTATAGGCCAAAATTGACAACTCTTGAATTAATAAGTAGTGGTCAACTCTTGATTTGGTAACAATCTTTATCTTCTCTTGTCTGCCCAAAACATTATTAATAACATTAGAATTAGAACCACTTAAAACATGAAAGTTGTAGAAAATTATCTCAACTTTTCAAAAAAAAAAATTAAGGTCATTTGAACTTCTAAAACTTCAAATATGGATCAAACACTGAATAGTATTTAGGCTACAGGACAGATTCAAACTTCTTCATTGTTGCTACAATTTGGATTTGAAAATAACCTTTTTAAATCTTGGACTTTATAAAAGTTGTAGGTCTATATCTTACCTTTCTATTCATATAAAATATATTTAAATCCAAGATCTATAGCTCCAGATATGACCCAATTACGGAATGGTGTTCTAATTTGAACTGCACCAACACCTCTTTTTTAAATTTGGCCACCTCTTTGTACTTTCAATTTCAATTCTTAAACTTATCAATTAATCCTTTCATTTATGTGGTAAGCATGCATTTAAGATGATATTTACCACAAATTAAAGATATATTATATTATTAAATATGTTATTATAAAACGTGTTTTAGTTAAGGAGTTATTGATACTTCAAGTGCAAAATGATAAAATAAAACCTTGATAAAAATATAATTTTAAATACTAATCACTTTTCTTCTAACAGTGTTTTAGTGAACAGTGCAATTCACTTGCACTGTTCACTTAAAACAATGAATAGTTCAATTTACTTGCATTGTTCATTAGTGAATCCTGTTGTTCATTTAATGAACAATGCAATTCACTTGCATTATTCATGTGAACAGATTTTTTTAATATATTCAATTTTTTAATTATTTTTTTATTAAAAAACTAGTTTAGAGTTAATTAAATTTACTCGCACTGTGATGTTAATAATGTTTTTTTTTTCAAAAAAATAATGTAAAGTGAGTTTAATTCACTCGCACTATAATATCAACTTTACACCTAATAATATTTTATCTAATTTTATTTTACACTAAAAAAAAATTATGAAAACTGTAGTTCCTTATCAGATAAATTTTGTATGTAATGAAATTATAAATGGTTTAATGGAATAATAAAAAAATATTATATATAAAATATTATTTATTTTATGATATAATAGTAGTAATTAATTCTATAATATTTATATTTAAAAATATCAATATTAATATTAATATATATATATTACTTCTTTTATAACCTTAATTTAAAAAGCATTATTAACTAAACACATTAAAAAAAAATTTATTCAATCTTAATTTTAACTATATTTTTAACCAAACATATATAAATACCATATCAATCTTAATTAAAAATATTTTTTATAAAACAATTTTTTTTAAATCATAACTATAAAAATTATAACAATATCAGAAACTCTACTATTTGGCATTTGAAATATTCTCGAGATTGTGACAAGTTTGTCTGTATAACCAAAGAAATTTATGCCAAATCACAAGTTCACAGTTAAAAATAGCGTATGAGAAAATCAATCAATGAAAGAAATGTATGCAATGAGTAGCAGACATGATTCTCCATCTTACCAACCGAGCGCAGTTGCCCATCTCCAGGAACTTCTGCCTGGAAAGTCTCCTCTGTTTATCACCTGAGGCGACTGTCAATAGCGTTGCTGACTTAGTTGTCACTCACTTCTGTGTGCTGATCAGCTATCTAATCGAGAACTCGAAGAATAGACAGAGCCTAAATCTCATGCTTCTGACATGACATTTCAACCTCCCTCCCTCTTCTTTTTTTTTAATCCTTTTCTCCTAATCCAGATCTACTTACGAAGGTAATAACTCCAACTATGCACTTTTCACACGCTCAGGTCATATTTTGTCGATCTAAATTGATTTTGTTCCTTTAAATCTGTGCCATTTCTGTTCATCCTTTCCCGTGCCTCGTGTATTTTAATTTTACCAGCCATTTCTGGTCATCACACGTCCAGATCTATTTCCATGCACATTTTAGTTTTACCACAATTTAAGCAAGATATATGTCTTGATTTTTGAATAGTTGCAGCCATGGCATGGAGAGCATGGGGCTCAATGCATGTCTCTCCATGACTTTTTTTGTAGGATAAAGATTGAGACTTCAGTAGCATCTTTCTTCTTCTTCTTTTAATACACGTCTGTGATACTGACTTTAATATTAGCTGTAATGATTAACGGCTCAATAATTCGATTAGTACCTTTCATCAAAGCTAATCGAAATAATTTGATCCACTTTCATTTCTTTCTTTAGACACCTACCTATTCTTGAGAATATTGTTTTTTTTTTCAATCTTTAAGAAAAAGCTTCTTTTTTTTCTATGTTATATTTTCCAGTAATTAAAAACCTATACACATACACACACCTTCGCTAATCGTTGCTATAATTCCAGCCAAGTTCTGGTTCCTGTTAAGATCTTCATCCTTCGGTACCCAGAACGCTAAACTCAGCCCAGATTTAAAGTAGGATTATAACTGCACTTGTGTGGAGTTCTCGGAATGAAATCCTCTTGATATCTATGAATTTGATGGAAGTGCGAGAATCTTACAACATTTTTAATCTTTATGTCTTTGGGCCACGAATAGAACATTCTGAGTCACAGATTCCTTGATGATAGAAAGGAAGTTACATGATTAAATAACGAAAAGCACTAAAGCACATTATCAATCTTCATTGTACTTCAAAACAGTGCTGTAATTCAATATCATAAAAGAAAGGTTGCATCTTGGTCCGAAACTTACTGTTTCATTGTCAAAAGATGAGAGGTACTGAAAGTTGGGAAGATATGAATGACAAAATTAGCATACAACATGAAAAGAAATGGTGAATTAATGTATCAATAAGTAAAATAGTATACTTCTAAAAGTTCGTAGCAATATCAATTAATTAAAATTTTATCATTATTTACAAGTGCAAAAAAATTTAAAAAGTGATAAATTGATTAACTGATTCACAATAATAAGTGAAATTAATTAAACAAATAACATTAAAAAACTTTTTAAGATTTTAATTGTAGAGTTAGATAAAAATATAAATTTGAATTCATAAAATATATTTAAAAAAATATTTATAAAATTATGATTTTTATGTGAACCGGTCAACCTTCTCACACAACTAGATTAACCGGTCAACCTTAATTATGAGACTTATATATCCCCATATAAAGCAAACTAGAATAGATTATAAAGCTAATTTTCCAACCGACCTAGTATTGAATGATGAAACTAAAAAAAAATTAATTAAAAAATATAAAAACAACCCAGATTAGTCTAGGTTAATTTATTAAATATTATTCTTGGGTCATGAGGTATGAATAATATAATAAAAAGCAAACAAAATAAATGATAAAATCTAATTCTCCATCAACTCGATATTAAAAAATAAAATTAAAAGAATTTTAGTTAAAAAATCTAAGTCAATCGGGTTAACTCTTCAAATTTGCAACCTATATCATGAGAGTATGATAAGTCAATAAAAAAAATCTAATATTAAATAATAAAATTAAAATTAAAAAAAATAAAACATTATTCTAATGAATAATATTTTATGAAGAGAGATAAAAAAAATTACAATTAATTTAATATTAAATTATACAATTGAAAAAATTATTAATTAAAAAAATTATCAGAATGAATCAAGTTAATTTATTAAATTAATAATTTATGTTACAAGAGTACAATAACTCAATAAAAAAAATAATAGTAAAAAATAAAATTATATAAAAAGAAAACTGATTGAAAAAAAAAAATCACAGTCCTTCTTTATTTTATAGTTAATTAATAGAAGAAGAATAGTTCACCCACGACGTCAACTCCCTTTCTTTCAGAAGAATCAAATAAAGAAAAGCCATTAGTGGAACCTGGAGCGCCGAGAACCCCAAAAAGGAGGTCTCCCACCATTATAAGAATCCATGCTAACCAAAGCCTTCTCTGGATCTATTCACAAACTCGATTTTCTCTTTCAATCTTTAATAATATCTCATCAACTCCAAACCAAATGTTGAATTATGACAAGAAGCATCATCCGGGGACCAAATTATTATGTTTCGATAATGTCTAGACATCAACACTGAGTGGTCATCAAGCGTCTGTAACCATGGAAAGAAATAACGCACCAGCAATTCATTCCAATGACACCAGACGTATCAGAATTGAGAAATATAGTTTGGTAAAAAGAGGAAGGAAGCCATGGTTTCAAAAAGACAGATTACACAAAGTACGTACAGCTGAAATATAAAGCTTCAGGGAAAAAGGGAGTTCCGTGATTTTTCTTGTGACAGGAAGTTCTGTATTTGACAACTATATAAGTAGCTAGATTAGGCACCTAACTTCAATCCTTTGATCTTTCTTATTTGCATGAAAATGGAATGTGTTTTTCTCTCTCTTTTTTTTCTTTTCTTTTTTCCAATAGCTTCATCACCATTTTATGAATCACCCCGTCTTCCACGATGCTCAGTATTATATATCAACCAGACAAAGCAGGGAAGCAACTTTCGGACCTAGCAAGTGTAGCGGCACGAATTGCTCCGTTCGTTTTGTTAGGACTACTTGGGGTTGACCTTAAACCTCTCGGAGAATCCAAGCTTCTTCTCAGGATTTGTCTCATGGCGGCTATCAAATGAGTTGTTGGATCAGGAGGTGGCCCTGAGGAAACAAACTTCTTGCAGAAGTTCATGTGCTTCGTCATTGCATCTTCAGTACTAATAAGCCTCTCAGTCCTTACAATTTCATATTTTATAGCCTCCGCACATAACCCACAAATCCATTTTCCATGATATCTTTCGCGTACTCTTTCAATGTATGCTGGTGTGCACTCTTCGATTAGGCCACAGCAATCACATTTGACTGACTCGACCTCTATCTGTGCAATGAGTTGTGTTGCTGTCGTTGCTGCAGCTGCAGCTGCTGCTGTTGCTTGTGTCTCTGGTGCTGAGACCACCATAGTGTCACTGATTATAGTAGCAGACATTGCCAATTACCCTATAAATCAACCAAAACAACATTAAACCATTAACAAAGGAGTACATGATTTCATTTCAATTTGGTTGCCAGTTACTGATTACATGAATGAGGTAATAAAATAGAGAGATGTGGCCGTTCTGTTTTCAAATTATGATTTCTTAGCTTTTAAAACATGAAGAAATAAAAGAAATAAGTCATTATTATCACGCGTTCCGCGTAGAATGCATAAAAAAAAAAGTGTTGAAAAACAGTTACACATAAAGGCAAAAGGAAACAGTTTTTCTCTGATTCTGCGTTCACGGCAAACAGAACAGCAACATATTCATCATATAAATATATGTCTTTAAGCAAAGAAAAAAAAAAGACGAAGACGAAGGCATTTGAAATGATCAAGAAAGATAAACATAAATAAAAATGAAATAAAACAAAATCAGATTTTTCCCACTGAACAAAAACATTGAACAAAATCAAAGAAGGAAAATTTGCTTTGCATGAAAATATATATATATATAGGGAAATAAAATGAGGAAAAATTCTGATAAGAATAATTATTACCAGCAGAAGCAGAACAAACTAAAACCCCTTAGATGAAATTTTATTTTGTAAGTTGTTTATAGCTATCTGCCTCTCTACTTCTGCTAGCTACCTTGGCTTTGGTAAATACTATCTCTCCTTTTCCCACTCTCCTTCTTCAACCTTCTCTTCTTCTTCAGCAAAGAAAACCTCACACATCAAATTCATTTCAAAAGAAAACTTCTTTCTTTCTCTAAAAAGAATAGCAAATCTTAAACTTGCATCCGTCAATCAAGAGCCCCTGTACTGTTCTTGATAACTTTCAAAGAGAGAACCGAAACCAAATCTTTAAAAGAACAAAAGCCCAAGAGATTGCCTTTTGTTTCTCCTCCACGGAAAATACAAGAGAGAGAGAACACCAAGGAGAGGGAGGAGAAGTAAGGAAAAATTTATCACGGGAAGAAAAAACACCAATGATTGAAGCTTTAAAGAGTAACAATCCCACGTCGACAATTGATGCTGTCAGAGAATTCTGACCGTTGATTTGTTGATTGCCAGCTAAGCGTCCATCATGTTTATGAAGAGACGACTATTCTTGGCCTCTTATGTGCTGTTTATGAGGTTTTTGCCTCTTCATTCTGGCGTTTCCGAATCCAATTATTACATGCCACGTGTTACGCTCAAAGGTGTAAGGTGCCGGTCTGCCCTGGAGATATCCTTAACACCCAAGTTGCTAGCTCATCAAGTTGTTAAAGTTTTGTGTCTATCCAGCAATGTGGTTTCAACTGAGAGCTGTTGCTGATTCATTCCATCACTAATTTTGGGTGTGAGCAACTGGTAGATGGAATTTATTTTTTTTGGTTGAAAAATAGCATAGTTTGTTAAAAGTTTTGGGAAAATATTGCATATTAAATAAATATTTTTTAAAAAATATAATTTAAACATAATTGTGTTTCATTGTTATATAATACCATTATTATTTTTTTATTTATGTGGGGTGTCCGGGTCAGCTTGCGCACACCACGACTAATCCTTACAGCCCACTGAATATCCTGTAAACCTAGTAGACAAGTAAGGCACTCCAGGGGTGACAGGTGTGCATGTCAAGACTCGAACCCAAATACAATAAAAAAAATAAACCCCTTTTACCACTAGACCAAACCCTTTAATATTACATAATGTCATTATTATTTGTAATAACACTTGCTCCTCGTAATATATTTTTCTTTAAAAATATATATGTACACTGAATTACAAGTGCATGCATCACTCGTGTGGCTTCTTGAAAGAAATTTTGAGAGTAATATTCTAATTTTAACTAAAAAAATAATAGCGACGGCATTGCCAATATTCTATCATATTGAAAATGTACATTGAATGTACCAAAGCAAAAAAATACTTAATTTCTTAACAAAATCAATGAAAAAAAATACCAATACAAAATAATTACACCACTGCCCACGGCATACAAAACTAGGAAATAATTAAAAAAAAAAAAAAAACAAAGCCCTAAAATCAAAGGACAAAAATAAACTAATTGCAATCATGAGCAGCAGGGGCTCTTTTTTGTCATAAACCCCAGGTGCAAGAGGGTGGGCCACCATATAGTGTGGCACGTTTGGCCATAACGCTGCCTTCTTACCCGAGATGTGCCACGCGAGCAACCACCTTTGATGGCTGCACATATCCAACGACCGTCACCTTGCTTGCCCTTCTTTCCACATATCCAACGACTGCCACCTGTAAACTCATTAACTCGGGTTAAAATCGTGATTTTACACGATTTAAATTGAATTTATTGATTTTACATGAGTTAAATTTAATTTTCTAGTTGAGTTTACATATTAGAGGCATTCTGAGTCAAAAAATTATACAATTTTATCGGTTAATTTGTAATTTTAACAACAATCCGTAGTTTTTTAAAAAATTTATAGAGTTTTGGGAGAAAATTTGTGGTAATTAGCTATTAATTAGGCCATTAATGATGAGGGCAAGAGAAGTTTGAGAAACATGGTAAAATCTTCTTATATTTGAATTTGGTCTGCAAAAACAATTTTAGAGAAGAAATTTTAATTTTTCAATTTGAAGCAAGCATTAAAAAATAAATGAATAAAAAATATTTCTCAATCAACCTCTTAATAATGTTGATTTAGAAAAGGATATTTTAACATCATGAAGGAAAATGTTCTTCTCATATTTTAAAAACAAAAACAGATCCTTGATATTTTATACTTCTCCTTTCTTAACGATCTGGGGAACAAGAACTTCATGCGGTAGGTCTAGCGGATATTAGCTAGGGCTTGGGTGCAAGGTGCAAATCACCCTTGTGTGTGTATAATTATATTTTAATTCATTCTATTAAGAAGTGAGAAAATCTGATATATCATTTTGAATTCTTCAGACAAAAAAAAATGTTATCTAATAAAAAGAAATCAAACTAAAACTATTCCGTTGGTCTATGATTCAAAGTTCATCGGTAATTTTTACTGATAAAATCCTCAACGAAAACCGTCTGTTAACTTTTCTTTCGTTGATAATAACTAATTTCATCGCTATATTGGTAGGGATAAAAACTTTCCAAAGATTTCATAGATGAAAATTATTTTTTAAAAAAAATTTCAGCTTGAAATATACTGAAAGATTAATTCCATCAATGATAGTAACATATCCGGTAAATGTTTTTCAATTCCCAATTAAATGCCAACAAACTATAATTCTGGATAACTTTCTTGGTGAATATATGAAATATTAATATAATATATTTATATGTAAATTTATCAGTAATTAAAATACTGATAAAAATATTTTATCTGTAAATTCATTAGTACAATTGACATTTCCCGCTCTTTGTCAAATGTCCACGGATATAGTCCGTTGGAAAAACCCTGGTAATTATTTTTAAATATTTTAAAAAAATTATTTAGAATATATAATACAATATAATATAATTAGCTTGAGTATGAAAAGAATAATTCTGTAATAAAAATAGCATAATTTATTTGTAAATTAATATTGCATGTTCATATATAGAAAAAAAAATAAAAAACAAAACACATGTGATAACTTTAGCGTGACTTTGACTGTGTATGTGAAGGCGACAATGAATGAAGATGGATAGATAAAACTTAATTAATTTATGTGGATTTCCCTAAACTATCTCCTTCCGTGTACATCTTCTTCGTAACATTCTTACAACTTTCTCGTTGAAAATCGATTATTGTTTTCACGCTTAAAAGTCTACTAGGAGATATGATGGATTCATACCATACATATATATGTAGAAGTTTTTCCATGATTTCTTCTGGCAAACTGTTAATTATATTAAAACAATAAAAATAAACCCACGAACCTTGTGGTAGGGAGACGACTAATGGCATTCTCATGCAACCCTCTAATTATTGAGTTCAATATTAAGAAGTGTCGCCCAAGCAACCCCAATCTTGAAGCCCCCACTCCATTATTTTTTTCAAGCACGAGCATGTAAAAACCTTTCTAGCGATTCCTATTACCTTCCTCAAGGCTCCACGATCCTCAAAAATATTGTGGATCATCTACCATGTTATAGTCGTATGATTGCCATACATGTGGACCAAGCTAGCATTATCAAAGCTAATAAAAAATAGTGATGCAACCATTTAATAGGTGTCTCAGTAATAAAAATTTAAAATTAAATATTTTTTTTTATTTCAAGTTTGAGACATATAATTATTAATATGATAATCAAGTTTATATGGTTGTTAACTTTAAAATTTATAAAATTAATCGAGATATATATAAATTAATTTAAATATTTATATTAATAATAAAATAAAAAAGAGTAATGCAATGAAATTATTAATGCCATCAATGGCGATGGAGACTTACACTTGCAAGGAAGTAGATAAACAACAACCCACTCCGTTTCTTGCTCCCATCTTTTCCATGAAATCTTGCCATCACAAAAATAACGGGTCATATGCTTTAGTTGGATGTGTGGTCATGTGTCCATTCCCATTTTGCGAAAACTAACCCTACACATCCTTACACATCACATTTTTTGTTGTCAAAGAACTATTTTAATATAATAATTTAAGTTATTAAATAGAATATTAAAATATAATTTATATTATTTATAATATATTATTTTAAATAAATATTTTTTGAACTTAAAACTTGCGTATATACATATTATTTTCTAACACTTGCATGTGAGGCATGCGTCTACCTGCAGGCAATGCATGGTGAAGGCTTAGCATATGGGATTTTATTTTTTTTTAGCAATATACTGACCAGCTGCAGTTGATATATCTGGTAGAAATCCTCTGTTTAATTGAAGAACAGTTGAAAGCTCTTATGGTGATTCTAAGACGGCCGAGAGATAGTGTTCGGTGCAGTTTTTAGCTTTTTTTGTTGGACGCAATCAAAAGTTAGATGTCTGTCGTCTGCCTGGGAATGCATGGTCCTGCTTTATTTATTTAAGTTCACACAAAGCCGGCTTGGATCCGCATATGTTGAAAACGACGGCAACATGCTTCCTCTGCATAAATGCAAGTCACCTGCTGATTATTTAAACGAAATGTATGACATGGCATTCTAGTCACCACTTACGTGTCAAACACTATCTCATGCTCAGTGTTAATTTAACCATTAAGTAAATTCATTGAGGTTTAACTATATTTTTGAGAAATTTTATTTTTTGTGTGTTTTTTTTTTATTTTTGTGATTAATTGATATAAAAAAATTATTTTAATATATTTTTAAATAAAAAATACTATAAAAAATAATATCTAACATACTCTTAAAAAATAGCTACAAATGCAAAGCTCACACCTCGAGCCTGCTGTTGTCCTTTTTTTTTTGACATTATTTGTATAATTTAAGTTAAAATATAAAGATTTATACTTTGAATATTTATTTTTATATATAAATTATTGGATATTTTAATATTATTTTATTTTTGTTAGAATATCAAACAATTAAAAAAATTATTTTATTTTTTAAATTCAAAATTTTGAAATCTTAAAATGCTTAAATTTAAAACCATTGGCTTATGCACTACTAGATAATTGATAAATACAAACAGAAACATTAACAAAATATTTTTATAAGAAGGTTACACTGAATTTTACAGATAAAATATTTTATTGCTATATTCATTGATAAACACCAATAGAACTTTTTTCTTGGTATATAGCAAGAAAATTATAGTAAAAAAATAAGAAATTAAAAAATACTATGACAAGTCATTTATATAGATGACATTACTTACGGTATTAAATATTGTAGGTAAAATACATTTGTATACCACTCAGTAAATTGTTTTCTTCTCCCTAGCATTTTTCAATGTTTTAATTACAAAAAGTATCATTGACGGATTAATTTTGTTGTATTTTTTATAGAGTTCTAAAACTGTTTACTTCTCAATTTCACTATTAATTACTATTATTTATAAATAAAAGCACCAATAAATTGAAAAATCATTAATGATATTTGAGGGATTTTTAAAAAAATTATTAAATTTAAAATTTAAATTAAATATTATAGATGAATCACTAACAGATTTAAAAGTCATCAGTGATATTTGGAGATTTTTTGAAATTATTTTATTAAATTAAAAAATTTAATTAAATAATACTAATAAAATTACCAACAAAATAGTTAAAAATATTAATATTTAATTATTTATCGATAAAACTATTGATAAAATACCCTAATAAAAATTCTAGAATACGTTATTTCATAACATACACATATCTTCTTCTTCTTCATTTTATGTAAAAAAAACATCAACGTTTCTTTCTTTCTATTCTCCCCTCAACTCCTTATCTTCTTTTTTTTTCTTTTTAGTTTTTTTAACTAACATACTTTTTGAATTTATTTTTTTATTTTTTTCTTCTCAGCTTCACTCATAATTAAATTAAAGTAAAATTTTTATTTTCTCTTTTTTATTTTTTTTGCATTATATTTTTTATTTTATTTTAAAAAATTTATGTTCTTAATAATTTTATGAATGTTATTGTAAGATTTTTTTTTATCACATAAGATTATTTTTGTTGGATTTTTTTTAATTTTATCATTTAATTTCAATTAAATTAATTTATTTGTTGGTGAATTACATGTTCTGGAATTGGTTTTCTAGGTTATGAGAAAATATTTTGTATTTGATTTATTTATTTGTTGTTGTTGTTGTTTTTTTAGTATTATTGAGTATTACTATTTTTCTATGTTTGTTAATTAAATGTTTTAAAAATATATATTTTTAAATAATTATTGATGATATTACTTGGAATATTCTAGAAAGTTATAAAAGAATTACTAAAATTATCATTTGTGTCACTATTTAATCATCGATAAAAACATATGCAGTATTTTTATCGGTTATAGGGCACAAGTTCTAAGGGACATAACAACAGAATAAAATGAGTGAAAGAATTTTGACATGTTTTTTCTGTTAAAAACCAATTAATAATTTTATTATTAATAAATAAAAAATTATTGACAAAGTATTTCTATTAATGAACCTATTGATAAATTTATTAATAACAAAATAATAATATAAATGCTAACAAAAAAAAATTCTCAGTAAATCAAAGAATTCTATTACTGATGTAACTAGCATTTAAAATCTTAAAACGCCCGCACAGTTCTTCTCTCTTTTTTTTTGAAAAATCTGTAAATATCATTTAAAGAACGAGAAAAATCCTGTACAGAAAAAAATAATCTAGTATCTTTTTCTGCCTTGTTCTATGATTTATTTTTTTTTGGATGAGTGCTAAGCCTTGACGCCATGTGTCCTTATTTGTCTGTCGTCGAAAATTGAAAGGACAACAAAACGACACTCGTCGATGAAGTCGTTAAAACTCCAATAGGATTTGGGTTTTTTAAGGTTGACAATGTACTGAGGTCTTCAAGCTTTCGTGGTGGGATAGATGAAAACCTAATTCTTCCATGTTCCTGAAAAACAAAATTAGTAAGAGATTCTTTCATGTTCAAGTTATCGTGATGAAAGAGAATAATAAATAGAAAGGGTATGGATTTAGAGCAAGAGTTGTATATATTTGTTTTTTAAATGTTTGTTTTCGTGAATGATTCTGGGATATTTATATAATTTATTATTAAGATCACGGATTACCTAACCAAAAAATAAAATAATAACAAGATTTGGTTGGGTATAGTATATAATATGCCCAGAAGAATATTTCTTTAGCCTATATAATGAGGTAAGATTAACTTGTGAGAACTTCATAGAATCTGGTAGTTTCCAAAGCGTGGAAGTGGAAGGTTCCGATGATTTGCACATTATTAAATTATGGTTCTGAAATGGTTGGGTGGATGAGGCTAAAATATGGTTTGTTAAGCTGAGGGCCCGATGGATTGGACTGCTGTAGCAGACAGCCAAGCTGTCTGTTTATGGCAGCTAGCGATATGCAAGTGTCTGGAACGACAACCTGCAACCTGGTTTTGCTTGGACATCCAGATTGTTCTCAACATGCTTTGATTCCACCACAAGTATACAAACTCCGCAACCTCGTTGGCAGGCCGCGATTGCAGCGGATTTTCTGTTACTATACTGCTATTTCAATAGATAAATTGTGTTTGTTTATACATCCAGATTATCATCAACAATTAGCAATATTATGTCATTTGACATAAAAATAGCTGGCATATTAATCTCTCACTTGGAGAATGTTTGTTTCTACTGTCTAGAAGTGTTTTTAAAAGATTTTAGATTTTTTAAAATTTATTTTTTTATTGTTTTGATGTATTAATATTAAAAATATATTTTAAAAAATATTCGAAACCAAAGCACTACCTCAGTCATGTACACTACTTTTTCTTGTTGATTGTTTCTAACCTCTTCCTCTTCTCATTTGTTTCGTATTGCGAAAGACTTAAAGAGTCTTGTGTTGTCCCTTAACATGAAAGTCAACTATTTATTTTCTTTCATTTATTATTCTATCATAAAAAAGAAAAGGAAGATTCCACGCACCTTCTCTTCCAAATAAAATCTAGTTTATAGGCTTATGCTAATTAATTATCAACTAGACTAGTTCTGTGTTATGCTGTGATTCTATATTATTTTTTAAATAAAGCATTTAGATATTATAAGCATGTTTTTTTATATATAAAAAAGAAGAAGGATAAATTCAATAACAAGAAAACATATATACATAGGTACTCACAATAACATGGAAAAAAAAAAGAGGCTTTTATCTAAGAGCAAAAAAACAGGGCATTAACGTGGTTATTTTTAATAAATTTATTTATTAAAAGAAATCAACACATATCTAAAATTTATTAAATGAAATAAAAGGACTATCTTTAGCTGTGGTTATAATTAACTGAGATGGGATTCTACGATGATACAATGAAGATATCGTTACAAGGTTGACCCTTATCATGCCTATGTCTATCTTTCTGGGAGCTAGGAATCCAGATTATCCTTTGTAAAGCACAACCAATCCATATGAACTGGTTTTTTCTGTTAAAAACCTCTCGTAGATGTCCATGTTTTCCACCAATCATAAGATATTGAACTGAAACTAATTAACACTGGTAACTTGCTTTCTGAATACACAACTTTATATTTCGTCAACTTTGAAATTTGAAAAGGGGAATTACCTTGAAATGGGAAAAATTAGTTGATTAAGCCATGCATGTAACTTTTTTATAATCCTCTATGTCTTTTAGTTTATACTGTAATGAATGTCAGTTTTCTTTCGAATAAAATCTCCTGGAAAAAAATAATAAAAGCTTCTCACAAAGAACTAGCATTCCCCGTGATTAGCTCGAGAAAATATCTTAATTAATTGTGTATCTAAATCATACCTTGATGTGTCTGTCAGTCACTAATTTATTGATGGACACTGGACAAATCACGCTGAAATTGATGAAAAGGCTGCGTATTGATGTATTAATTTGTATATTTTTCTGTGGATATGAGGTCTCTATGATTGCTGGAAGCTGTAACCAGCAAAGCCCACTTGATTAAGCAATTATATCACAAATTGTGGTTGGAAGCAGACCTGTTAACTCACCACCAAGACCAAGAAAATTGATTAACAAATTAAGCGTCTATTTTGTGATGTTATCTGATACCAACGTTTTGTTGAAATTTCTTGTGACCCGCAATTGGAACAAAAACCAAGAGATTGCCAATTCACTGTTCCTGCACTGTGCTTTTAGACACAAATCGATGTTTTTTAATCCTTTTTAAATTTTCCAGCTCAGCCACTAAATTATTATTTTTTAATTTAGCCATTGTGTAAGTGGAGAATTGGGCTCAATAAATTGGTATGATTCATTTTTTATTGAGTCATTGAGGCATCAAAATAATGTCGTGTTGGTGCTTGATTTTTTAAAATAGTATTCCATTAAATGCTATTTAAGTTTTCATTTGTTTTCAAAAGTGATTATTACATTTTTAAGTATTCCATCAATTAAGATGATGATGGTGTGAATAACTATGTTGGTGCTTGATTTTTTAAAATAATATTTCATTAAATGTTATTTAAGTTTTCATTTGTTTTTCAAAGTGATTATTATATTTTTAGATATTTCGTCAATTAAGATGATGATGGTGTGAATAACTATTTAGTAGGTGTAAAAGTTTGGAACTAAAAAAATTACTTTTTTGTTGTTCAAAGTTCAAGTTATATGGTTCCTAATATAATGATTACTAAAAGCTTATATAGTTATTAATTTCAGAGTTTATGAGATTAATTGAGAGTTGCGCATAAATTGACCTGAACACTCACATTAATTTAGAAGAAAAAAAAGATGATGTTGTGCTCTACCTTAGTTTTTTTAAACTAGTTTTGCTTTGTGAGGGTAATTGTATGAAAAATATATTTATTTTTTAATAGTTTTGACTAAATATTTTTATTAAACTAAATTATAGCAAATTGAAATGTATAGAAAAAAGTTGGTGAAACAAAAATAAAATGTGTTGATTATTTGTTCTTCTTGTTTGTTATAGTTTGTCTCCTTGTGTGTGAGGTGAAACAAATTCTTCTAATTTGGAGATTTTAAAATGCTTCTTTGTCCTTCAAATTATTATTGAAATACCTTTGCACTCTTAATGTTTTTTATTACTATTATAATTAATAAGTTATGATTTCCATAAATCTAGTAAGAAATAATAAGTTTCTTTGTATTTTATTTTGTATTAACAAAAATATTATTTTTCTTTGTTAAAAAAATAACAGGAAGTTCGTGTCTCTATCCTCCAACAACCAAATAGCTAATTTGCTTAGAACTACTTCATGAAAAGACTAAAGTCACTCAAATGCATAGTAATTTTGATTAATTAATTAACTCTAATCAATTCAAATACTATAAAAAATCTTGATGGTGAATAAAATGTTTTTAAAAAAACATGTCAAGCTTAAACAACATGCTTTTTAGGTTATAATTTTTTTGTTTTATTGAAGTTCCAATAGATAGATTTAGGTTTGTTACAGGTTTATACAAAAATTATTTAAAGATCAAATGGTTGTTTGTTACATGTTTATACAAAAATTATCTGAAGATCAAATGGTTTTTCAACTTTGAACAATTTCTTCAAGGTTAGATTGTCGCAAATCACAAGTCGTTTAAATGTTCAACCTCTAACTGTAATCCATGTGAATCACCAACGATAAATCCCCTACATTCTTTTACAAAAGAGTTATTGTTATACCTTAAAGTACCCGCTTTTTTTTTTTAGTATTTCAGGTGTTTACATACTATATTCTACTCATTCTTTTTCATCATATGAAATAAGAGACATAGCATTTTATTTATAAGGAAACCTAGCAAAATCTATAAATAAAAGAATATTAATTTGCCCTTTAACTAATATCACATATATTATTTTAGGCTAATTTTATAAATTTATTCAATCAAGTCCTTACTTGATTATTTCTAAGTCTAGAATTGTGATTCTTTGTATTAATTATATTTTAGTCCATAGTTTCTAAAATTTGTTTACAATTAACTCACACTTGATTAATCATCTTATTTTAATTAATGATCAATAGTTTTACATTTGTAGCATATTAGGTTCCCTAATAAATTAGCTTAAATATAAATCACAATTCTAAACAAAATAGAATTAACTAAATGTATTATCAATTAGCAATTCATTGATTTATATTTAAAAATCAAGTATAATATCTAGCAACTTGACATGATTCGCCAAATATTAAGAAATTATAAGTGGTTTGACTTAACCTTTCAATAATTAATTTCTCAATGTAATTCTTATCTCTTCATCAACAATGTTTTGATTTAGACATTATAGTATCGAATGTATATACTTAGTTAAATTATGTTCAGTATCAACGCCATAGTTATTAATTCTTTGAATAAGATTTGAAACGAGTTTCAAATCTCATTACACTTTTTATGATGATGTACAATCTATACTATTTGAGAACAGATTAAATATTTTTTTTCTAATTCACATAAGGAGATGAATCATCTCTCAGTTACTTAAATACATTTATATAGTTTATGTTTACCCAATATTTATTTCTCTTTCACCCATTATTAGGACAAAATATAGCAGAAACAAAACATAACACTCCTTGTATAAGACAATTTGGTGATCTTAAATCTAATAGTTACTGACACAACTGTCATATGGTCTTTTC
This sequence comes from Populus ilicifolia, assembly GCA_015708895.1. Taxonomy (NCBI): domain Eukaryota; kingdom Viridiplantae; phylum Streptophyta; class Magnoliopsida; order Malpighiales; family Salicaceae; genus Populus; species Populus ilicifolia. The sequence continues at coordinate 1,169,923 of SRLM01000203.1, read as the reverse complement.
TATATACACAAATGATTTTTCTATATAGAATTATCATACGAATCAATTCAATGTACATCACCTAAATAATAGTTACAGATATTCCTCATGTCTTAATTTATAAAAACAATTATTTTCTTCATAAAACAAAGAACATAATATCTATTAGTCTTAATAACTCTAATTAATTGTCATTCTTATAAAACATTGATAAAGTTTATTTAGGAATAATGTTTTAAAGTAATAAGAATCCTATAATTACAACTTTATAATTTCACTTACAAAGCATTTAAAAAAAATTATCTTTACTCTAATATTAAATTTATTAAACATACACATATGAACAAAGTCAATATCACATGTAACAAATCTTTGGCTACAGGGTATATATATTGACAATATCTTCCTTTACATGCCATTTAGTGATGTAATCATATTATTCGATAGTTTCACCCATATTTATCTAATGTTTTGTCCATGTTTTATATGTAAAATACCTTGATATTCTTTATTTTATGTTTTGAAGGCACTTTTGGATGAAAAATGCAAAAAGGAGTTAATTGGAGATAATTGGCAGATTTGATATTCAGTCGATGTTTTGTGCAGAGCGTGAGTTCTAAAGATCGAAATGAAGTGATTATAGTGAAACTAAAAAGCTAACATCCATACCTTTCTGGAAATGTAATACAAGAAAAATAAAAAGAGAAAAATCATGAAAATCACATCCTTCAAAGTCAAATCTCGCATTTTACCACTGTTGACCTTTGTCTATTCAAAATTCAATATCTGAAGCTATAGAAGTCTAATTTATGAAAACTTAATTGTTTTGGATTCCTGACTCAAAGGTCGGTAAACACTCCAAATTTTAGCCAAAAAAAATGTTAGATAAGGGAGATATGATTTTTTAAAGATGACAATTGAATTCTGCTAGCAATCAGGTTTCGTGAAGAAATGAGTCCAAATTACGTTTCGAAGCTTCTAAACCATCATAAAAAATTTTATATCAGCAATTTAACTTCTCTAAGTCAGAGTTTGAAGATTTCATGCAAGGATATTTCTTTTTTTTTAGAAAAAATAGTTATTGAAGTACTTAAATGGCAATTGTCAACTTAAGGGAGGATTATTTTGTAAATTAGAAACTAGGGTTTCTTAGCATATAAAAAGAAAGAGAGAGAGGAGAGAAGAGGGGTAGTAGCCAGAAGTTAAGAGACACAAATTCCCTCCTCTACAAACCCAAAAAAAATCATGCTCTCTTCATTCTTTAAGAGTAGTTGTTTAATAGTTATGCAAGGCTAAGCTCTTTTCTTGGTTGCAAAGACATAATAAACCTTCAGATTTCAAGAATTGTGAGATTTATTCTTCCTTTTATTTTCAGTTTATAGTATGAATGAGTATGATTATTTTTCTATGCATATTTTATATGATTGTTGTTGATAATTGCTAGAGCAGAACTGTAAGTTATTATTATGAACAATTTATTGCTAAGTTTGATATCAAAACCGAGTTATGATGTATGAACTTGTGAAGCAGCTAAGCTTGATAATTGTGGCGGAACTTTATTAAACTTAGGGAGAACACTCAAATATCTAATTCTTAGGGCTGTCATTGAACTAAATCATTAATGCGAACATTGTGATTGTTTGTTGGTTAGGGTTAGTTATACGGCGGATCCGTTAATTAACCAACATTAAAAAAAGATAAAAATTCAGAATATAAATTGTAGTTTTGTTTCAAGGATCAGTTCTAATTTTCGTTGGTGGATGTGTGCTTGCAACCAAGGTTTGTTTTCTTGATAAATTTCGATTTCAATTGATTTTGTTCGCTAGTTTAATTTATTCCATAGTTTAGATCATCACAAATCAAAACCCCCCAATTGCATAACGTATAGTATAAAAATTTGAACTAAATCTTCCTTGTGGGATCGACCCCTTACTTGCTTTATACTATCTTGTGTGTTGTGTTTTAAGCTAGGATAATTAATTTGTGCGATGACAACATCGCAACATTTAGGTATGACCCAAATGATCTACCACCTTTAAAAATAGATTGTCTCATCAATTATTCTCTTTATCTAGCCTTGAAAAGTATTAAGACCTCAACCTAACACTATGAAAATTCTCAAGCACGCATCTTAAGAAAAAATTATTACTTCTAATAAAATTCAATGCAGCACCACACCTTAACTAGGTCATAATTTTTAATACAACACCTTCTTTCGCTACCAACTATAATCTCTTGCTAATATATCTTGTTAAAAGGAAATACCTCTCTCTCTAATCATCACAAGGTCACTTTTTATCATTACTTTATCTACCACGAGATATATACCATTCTATTTATTATGAAGTACTTACAACTATAGTCTACACATTCTAGGAAGTAAGTTAACATAAATAAGGTATATAAATATCACAGGTTACTAGGTAAGTTGAAATGGGCAACAACACAATATAAAAACAAGTTTTCACATATGATAACCAAACAACTCTTGTTCACCTCATAATTTTTTACTCGTTGCACTCTCATACAACTCGCACTCTTATGTTCCTCGTATCCCTTGATCCTTACTCTCTTTTTATTTTATTTACATTAGTTTTTATTTTAAATTTACTACTTTAAACATTGAAAAGTCCTTGTTCTAACAGAGAACTTGCTTTGTAAAAATAAATCATGTAAGACACCATATAAACTCACTAGAATAATAATCAAATCATAGTCACCTCATCAACTTGATATCATATTCATGGAGAGCCTAATTTATTATGAAGTTTTCATGACTTCATGAGTGGCGTCATCTGTGGGATCTTAAACAAAAGTTAGTATAATATTGTTCATACCTATCATTAAAGAGTTCTTTTCATGGCTAACAACTTGGAAACTCTAAGATATAAAAGAGTAACCGACCTCCTTGCAACATATACTCTAGCTCTTTTAGATCTTCATTCATAAAATGAAAGTACTTAACAATGCTTTTCTATCTATACAACAGTAGCTTTGGCCACTCCCTCAATGAGAAATGCACTATATAACTCCATTGTATACACTTTTTAACATAGCAATGAAAAGTAGAATCTTCCCAGCGCCATTAATCTCTTATTAGGAAATCCAAGATAGCACTAAAAGATTTGTTTGTGACAGCCTGAGATTTTTTAAACTCATGATCACACCTTTAACCACCACACATGTTGAGGTATTTATTGTTATTTAATGAAAGGAATTTATGTGATACTTATCTCCTATAAAGAGTGGCATGAACATGAGGAAACATAATAAATTTTATCACTTTTACTATAACTATAACCATGATACTGAGAAATGTTATTTCTATAAAAAAAAAAAAAGATATCAAAGTTGATTGTTAGGGTCACATTCAATAGTTTATAAAGAAAAAAATGCAACTCAAATAAATAGAAAAAATCCTTATAATACATTACCTAAGTAATTTCTATAAATTATATCTCTACTTACTCAAGAAAATCTTTTGATCTTTTTAATAAAAGTAATAAATTTTCTTTATCTTTTCTAATGAATCTTTATATCTCCAATAAAATCTTCACCGCAAGATCTTCAAATCTCTAATAAAATCTCCATAACAAGATATCCATATATCTCCATTAAAATCTCTATATATTTAGATAAGTTCTCCATATATCCAAATAGGTCTCTATGTCTTTAATAAAATCTTGACATTGAGATCTCAATATTTCTATTAAAATGTTCATATCTCTAACAAAAATCTTAATCTATATAACTTCTTTTTATATAATACTTTGAAACTGATTTCATAATTATAAAGCATTCTTCATTTTTTAAATAATAATATTCTATGCTCTAAGAAAACAAGCAAATTTATTAAACTCCCATTTATTTTGCATGCATATTAGTGAAAGCCATTAGAAGGCATGTTAATATAAATAATAAAAAAAGTATATAACAAAAACCATATGAAGGGAACTTGACATGTATAAAATAACACATTAACAAGATTCATAAGACGTCACATTAACAAAAGCCACAAAAAGAAACACTATAAAAACCACGAGAATGTAACTTGACATATAAAAAATACTAAGTGTTTTATTTCCTCTTACTCATCCTAGGTAAGTACTTCAAATATGATTATTTAAAAGAGTTGGATGGGCAAATAATTTTGCATAATTTGTTTAAAAAACAATTCTAACTTTTCAGAATAGCCTAAATGACGTGACACCTCCATGTCATTCAAGCTAGGCCCGAATGACATAACCTTTACACTATTTAGGTTAGGCTCAAACAAGATGTCTTCCTCTCTATGACCTTATTTCCATGTTATTCGAGTCTATCATGAATGGCTTGCTACATGTAAAAACAAAATGTCTCATCCATTATTCCTCCAATTCAACCTTGAAAAATATTCGAACCTCAAATTAGCACCACATAAATTCCATGGACACACTTCAAATCAAAATTGTGACTTCCAATAAAATCTAGCATGATGTTTCACCTTGACTCGCTTATAATTATCAATATGACATTAACTTTCTCCATTAATTGCAATCTTCTACTAATATATTTTCTTGAAAGACATTTAACTCTCTCACCAGTCATTATAAAGTCATTCTTCATCATTACTTCACTCATCAAAAGGCATCTATAACTACACTCACCATGAAATTCTTGCAACACCAATTTTCATGTTCTATGAGATAAGTTAAAGTAAGGTTTTTTAATATCTTGAGTCACCAGGTAAATTGATATGAGCAATAACATAACATAAAAATAAGTCCTCATATACAACATACAAGCAACTCATGTTCACCTTATACTCCCTTCACTCGTATAAACTTCATACTCTTATATTTCTAAAGATGACAATAGGTACCCAAAGGTTTGGTTTGCATACCTTATCCATTACTCATCAAATAAAATATATATATATATATATATATATATTATCCATCAAGTTATATATTGGTTATATTTGACAATATTCATACATTATTTATTATCTATTAGGTAAGGTAATTATCCAAAACAAAACTCACTTATTCGAGTCAATATCCATTTAGTTCGGATTAAATTATCATCCCTATTTATTCCTCGCATTCCCTACTCCTTACTCTTTTTCTTTTTTATGCACGTTAGTTTTTTTACATTTACTAATTTAAGCATCAAGGAATCTTTTTTTTTTGCAAGAAAGCTTGTGAAATTCACCATGTCAACCCACTAGACCAATAGTTAAATAGTCACCACACCAACTTAAAATCGCAGTCATCAAAAGTTCAATATTGTTTAAAGTTTTTTATCGAATTTATCATGGCAAAATTTGAATTTGAATCCTTAAAATCATTAAAGCAAGATCTTATGATATTGTTTGGGGGTTTTACATCATTTGAAATTATTGAGATATCTCTTTGTAATTTAATTTTTTTTGTTTGTCTTATTTGATTTTGTTTAAATATTGAAGTTATTATTTAATATTCTATAGTGTTGTTTTCTTAGAATGTAGATTTATTATTTACTAACTAATTTAAGAGATTTAGCTATGAAAGAGAGGTTCCAACTCAATATTTTTCTTAGAAAAGGAGACATGGGTACCAATTGAGCTACAAGTCGACAAATCTTTTGGCTAATGTAAGAGATGTTAATAATGAATATTTGTAGGTCAATTAACGAGTGCCTTTACGTCGCTTGTTAAAAGTCATTTAATTCCTAATGAATTTATGTATGTTAATTATTTAATATATTTAATTAATATTATTGATTTTTATTTAAATATTTTATTTTTAATCCTTTTTTTATACAATTTAATTAAAAATAAATAAAATATAATGAGAGCGTTAAGATAATTCTCAAGGGACACTTGTTAGATTTTCCCAACTTGTGTTATGGATTTGATATTTGGTGTTAGCTATATAAGATACGAAAGTGTTTTTTTAATTTTTATTTTATGTTTTTAATTTATTTTTTTGGTAATTGTTTTCTTCAATTTTATACTTTGACATTTGATTTTTTAAGGTTTGGGCTTCATGGTTTTTTCATGTATAATATTTATAATCAAATGGATCGGTTCATTGGTTTTATGAGCTAATATCAGTTCCCATCTTTTTGATGCACTTATTTTCTTTTTAGATCTCATTATTTGACGTTGATTTAAAAAATAAAATATAGGCTTCATAGTTTTTTATTTTTTTTATATGGTCATCTCAAGTTCATGACATGGCTTATGGGTGGGTTAGGTAGATTAACCTGGGTAAACTCGCTCTTTTTTTTGTTTCCCTTTTAGTTACTTTTTTATCCTTTAGGATTTTTTTTTAATTTATCCTTTAATAATTTTTATTTTTTTTTAAGAATTGAACTTCGTGATTTTTCTATATTTGGTGTTTCCAATCAAATGGTCTAGAACACGAGTTTTATAAGCCAAGTGTCGGCGTCAATTTATTTATTTATTTTGCTTGTTTTTTCCCATCTATAAATCAACATTGGTGTTTTTTTTAAAAAAAAGTTTCATAATTGTTTCTATTTTTCTTTATATCAGGTTATTCTGATTTCATAATCTAAGATACAAGTTTGACGGGTTGACTTAAGAAAACTCAAGTTTTTTTTGTCATAATTATTATTTTTTATTCTTTTATTTTTTTAATTTTATTTTTTAATATTTAATATTTAAAAATTAGATTTCAAGATTTTTTTCAAATTTATTGTTTTTGATTAAATGATTTGGATTATAAATTTAATGAGTTAACATAAATTAACAATTATTTTTTATTTATTTTTATTTTTATTATTCAGTATTATTTAAAAAAATACTCTTACATGGAATTAACATTATTTTTTTATTAAAATATTTTTTCAATCCAATCTGGGACGAAACACGATTCAACGATTCAATAGCTAGTCTTCTATCTTTGTTGTCATCCATCATCTAGTCACTTGTCAATTGAATTCCAGCGATAAATGTGGCCGCCGGCGGGCCATATGGTAGCATTGCATTTCATACACGCATAGCATGAGAGCACCTTTTCATTCGATGTGCGCAGCGGAGGCTAATTAATGAGCCCAAAATATCTTTGGGGCGGCCGCTCCCGGAGCCTTAATTTTTTAATTAAAAAAAACCAGAGAGAAGGCGTGACGGTAATTTTGTTTCTTGTGTCAGCCTTCCTTGTGCTCCGGTCGTGATATCGCCAGCACGCTATCGAGAAAAAAAAATGAGAATGGATTTTTTATTTAATTATATAATAATAAAAAATATTTAAACAAATATATAATAAAATTTCAAAGGAAACATATATCTTTTTCTGTTAAAATTATCTTTTATAATTCATGTGAATTGTGATTCTTGTTTTGAAAAAACATAATTTCTTATAGCAGCATAGTTGATTGAATAAAAAATAATAATAATTATAAAAAATAATATTAGAAAAAACTACAATGATTTGAAACTAAACAACTATTTATTTAATAATAATTAATTTTTAATCATGTTTTTCCTTTTATATTTTGACAAAAACATACTTTTAATCATGAAAGTAAGTTTCAATAAAACAAATAATTAAAAAAATCATAAATTGCTCTTTTTAATACCTAAATGAAACAATATAAGAACAATAAATTTGAGAAAATTTATATAAAAATTAAAAAATTAGATATTTTATTTTCATTCAATATTAATAAACAAATTATTTTAAAAATCATACATATCAAACTAATACATAATTAATTACAAGCAAGCTATAATAATAATATCATCATAAAAAAGCTTTGGTTTTCTTGAAAACAAATATATAATTGAATAATTAGCTAAATATTATTTTAATAAATTGATTTAAAAAAATTATCAAGAAAATGTAAAAAAAAGATATTTAAAAGAAAAAATCAAGTTTGTCTAAGTCAAGAAAATAATTTCAAGCATGCATGGCCTAAAATAAAATGTTGGGCCCCACACTTAGGTTTTTTTTTATGCACTGCTTGATTACTTTTGATTACTTTTCTACCATCTTTAGGATCGAAAAGTTAAGGTTTGATTTTTAGACCACAAAAACTCAATTTCTACTTCTTTTCACATTAAAATGCTTCCAAGAATGTTTTTAAAACTTTAATAAACCCATTTAAATCTTAAAAACCAAAAACTAGAATCACTTTAAAAAAACAAAATCTAATCTAATAGAAAACAACTTGATAGATCTCTATCTACTTTTAACAATAAATTCAACAAGAAGTGTTGTCTATGTTAAATTCTCTTTTCAAGACAAACTCACTAACACTAGGATTAATTTTTTTGATAATCAGAATATGATCAACCAAACACTCTCTCTCCTCTCTTTTTATAATGACTCATTTTTAAAAAAAAAATAAGGATTAAAACATAAAATAAATAAAATTTAGTATTGAAATGATAAAACCTTAAAACATAATGACCAAAAATGAAAAAAGTAAAACATTAGAGACCAAACTATAATTTTTCATGCCCTTTGAACATTAAAAAAGAGAAAGGGTTTTTTTTAGTGTTAAATTTAGTCCATTTTGTTTTAATTTTTTTTAGTTGTTAACATTAGATTATATTTTTTTTAATATTGAGTTTTAATTTAGTATTGAAATAATTTTTTGTCAGCAAATATACCCTAGCATATGAACCAAAACAATTAGGAGGCTTCAAATTGTGCCAATATAATATAAAATGAAGAAATTGAAAAGAAAAAAAAAGCTTGGTAACTATTTAATTTTCCAATGAAAGAAAAAAAAAAGAGGGGGTGACTTAGCTATGTTGTAATAGTTATTAGTATAATTGAGTCAACCTCTACACTAAAATAAACAACAAAAACATCTTTTTATTTTTTTATAATTTATAATATAATATAACATCGCAAAATGAACTTTGAAAACTAATTTTATTATTGTTATTATTTAACACCTAACCTCACTATGATTAAAAAAAAACAGAGAGTGAAAAGTAAATAAGAAACCCAGCCTAAGAAGTTTCTGTATGAGATTTGTTGCAAGGATATATTTGGTATAAAAATTAGTTTTCATCCTTATTGCATTTGTTAGTTATAATGTGGTTGTTAAGATGCGTGTCCATTTGCTATTCATATTAGGATACAAAGGTTTTTGTCTTTTTACCTTAGCATAATAAAAAAAAACAATTTATAAAATATTTAAAGAAATATTATAGCTTAGTAAGTCGCAATCCTTTCAAGTTGAATTTCATATATAACCCAAAAAAATGTGTTAATGGCATTTTTTCCACTTTTCAAACTCCTTGTTGATTAAAAAAAAAACTCATAGTAAACCAGCTTTAGAATTTACAAACACAATTTACAATTCATTTTTATAACATAATTAAAATATCAACACACTTCACAATTCATTAAAAATAACAATTCACAGTTAAACATAATAATTTATATAATATTTTTTTTAAAATTTAAACAAAAATCATACTTCTTATAACATTAAATCATATAATTTAAGTAGATCTATAAAATCATCATACCTCATGAATGGATCTAGAACTCTAATGAAAGGATCTGCATTACCACCCGAACTTGAGGATAGGCCTATAGCGTTTATATAGGAGTTAATACCAAGATCGTCCGAGCTCGTAGACAAGTTTGGAATGCACATAAGTGAGCCAACATCCCTAACTACATGTCTTCTTCTTTCATGAGAAGTGATCTTATTTTTTATTAATATTGCTTTGAGACACTCGGCCTCCTCATCCTACTAAAATCCACCATGACACAAATTAAGCATGGTGTTAACTATGACACAACTCATTTTATCGATGCCTTCACTGATAGAAATTGTTGTTTTTTCAAGCCTTACATGCTAAGTAATAAATTTATATATATACATTAAAAAATAATTATCACATGTCATTTATAATAACACTAACAATATTTAATAAATATTATATCTATAAAAAATTATTGCATATTAATTGATTTTATCTTTAATATTGGGGTTTATAATACATTAGATTACGTAGATGGCTTGGGAATATGACTATGCAAATAGCATCTCATATAAGTATTTAGATTAATTGTTAGACGTTACTCCTTAAATAGTCAATCCTTCCTAGCATTTCAAAAATATAGATAAGTTGTATGAATTACTAATCAAGTTCTCTTCATGCTTCTCTTGGTGATGGATAGATTTCAATATTGATATCAATATATTTCGAGATGTGCTGAGACAAATTAAATTATTGTATTATCCAATTAAAATAATACATCTTAATTATATTGAAGCAAAATAGAAAGATTTGTATTAAAATCTCAAATCCATCAAAGAAAAGGTTGTCGGTGAGGACAAGGACACGAAGATAGGTGGTGGTTGCAAGGAGTAATGAAAAATAAGGTGGAAAATAAAAAAAATTATATATAATAGATTAAAATAATTTAAAATCACACTCCTCACCTATAATTTATGAAATTTATGAGTCATTTATAAAAATTATGACCCATAAAACTTGTTATTTTTCTAAATATTTTATTGATGATGATATTTTATTTTTTTATTTTACATGCTAAAAATCAAAAATACTTCTAAGATATATTTAATGGATTGGAATAGATAATACATGTTTTTATTTGTGTTTTGATGCAAAATAGTCACAAGTTCAAGTGAAGTTCTTATGGCAAAAGTTCATTTTGATATTTGAAATTTTTTCTACAATTTATTTTAATAACTATATTTATTTTTCTAATGTTTTAGTCCTTTTTAAAATTTATGGTCCTTTAATTTATATTATGCATAATTTAGTCCTAAAATCAAAAACTTTTTGCAATTACAAGTTGTCGACCACCCTTAAGAGAAAATCTGCTCGACAAATTATGAAATCACAATTCAAACAAAGCTCACGGCAGCCATTTGGAGAAGAAAACTAGCTTGACTTGAGAAAGAGATTGGGAGTATAATATAGATTACTTTTAAAAATATTTATCATTTAAAAATTCATCAAAATAATATATTTTTTATTATTTTTAATATTGACACATCAAAACAATCCAAAAACACTAAAATATATTTAATTTGAAGCAAAATAAATTCAAAATTTAATAAAAAAAATCAGTTTAACTGTAGCCCCAAATAGAACCTTTGAGCTGAAACACTAAATACACAAATGGTCAGGGTCGACAAAATCACTTTCAAGAGAAACTAAGGATTAGTTCAATCAATGGCTGACCTTGAATGTGCCAGGAATGGATCTATAAACTATGGTAGAGCATGCAAAACTATAAATGAATACAATTAATTGCTTTCTCTCGTGTGCAACCTGGCACGGATCTATACCCAAGTGGCTTCAACCAAAACGCATTTTCATTGCAGTTAAGGGCATCTACTGCCACATGCGTCTAATTAATGAAGTGAAATCCGGATACGCTGAATCCTCTCTTTTCAAGTATGAAAGAAACTGTGTAAATCTGTTTCTGTATGGTGTTGATTCAGTACCATGCCATTAACACTTTCCCTATAACACAACCTCTGCGTTGTCCTTGTGATTACCAGCAGCCTCTTCCTCTTCAAGTTCTGTAATTAGCTTTTCAATCTGCCTCCTATAAACAGGCATAAAGTGATCGCTAACCATGGTTTGAGAAAGCCTCAGCTTTCCATAAAGCGTTCTGGGAGTACGGAATATCCCAACTTTAGTCTTCACCGATGGCTGGCTGTTGTCAGAACCACTTGAGGTGGGGGTATCACCTTCACTCTCTGCACCATCAAGGTGCAGGGTAACAATATGCATAATCTTTCCCGGAGGGAAGAATCTGCGCACTTCCTTCATTCCTGGAGCAGTGCTTCCAGGCTGGTCCTCACCTACCTCTGCAATGGCTGCTGCTTCTTCTTCCCTTATTTCCTTTGCCACATCAGCATCCTCACTATCTGATCTATCGTACAGCTCATGCTCAAGCTGTTGCCACAACTCCACTTCATTCATTCTATCTTCATGTGAATCACTCATGAGGTCCTCTCCATGATCAAGATCGGCACCCATAGGAGCATGTGAAGCCATTTCATCAGTACAAGAATATTCAATTTCTGATGTCCATTCTGCTCCTCCAGAAGAAGCAGGAAGTTCAATAGTTCCAGTGGAAGCTGTGGTTGTGTTACTGTCAGGAGATGTAAGAAGAGGCTCCAAAGTTTCAGCTTTTAAGCCAGATCCTGGGGAACCTCCCTCTTCTGAATTTGAACTTGCAGCTGTGGCTCGGTGGCGGGGTCCAATGCACGACCATGAAGACAACTGAAGGGAAGGGCGTGTGGTCCATGCCGCGTGGGCCATGCTCTGTGCTCTCTTCATCACAACCTGCAGGCATTAAATACCAAACTAGTTGGTTTTGAGTAAAGAACTCTTTATCATCTCTATGTACTCACTCGAGCTATATAAACTTTGCTATGAATACAAGAGCTAGGGTTCTTTCAACAATTCATTGTTATGCCTTCCAATATGAGTGAGTGATAGGATTGGATCCAACCGCAGTTTCAGACATTAATTCCTTGTTGATAGTCAAAATGTACCAGTTGAGGAGGAAAAGGAAGGACCACAGCAAGTCCACTTCAGTTGATTGAGAAGTCTAAGAATGTTGTGGAATTATGAAGAGAAACTAGTTTGCAATTGCATTGCATACAAGATATCACCTGTGTACCATTGGAGACAGGGCGCAAAATTGCCCCAGCCCCAGCAACCTTTGCTCTAGCGCTCGCAATGGATGGAAGACGGGAACCCAACGCCGATGCCGAACGATAAACAGTACTCAGAATTCTTGTATGCTCAATCTGATTCCTCAAATCATTCAGCCATGCAGATGCTGTCACCTGAAACAGGAAAATTGTTGCTAAAAAATATGAGAATGAGAAATTGAAGTTGCACATTGTTATTGAAGTTAATGAGAAAAGTCAGGGTGGCTATGAGGACTTAAAAACTGCCAGTTGCTTTCTCAAATAAAATGAATTTCTCAAAACAGTAAATAAAAGAGCGAAAATAGAATGGAAAAGCTTTTGGGAGGGACTCTGAATGCTTCAATGCAAAATTCACCAAATGCATCAACGCAACTACTTTGCAGCATAAATGAGAACCATACAAACAAAGATGTTTTGCAGGTTTATCAGAAAAGTTTCAGCAAGCACAAGTCATATATTCTGCCACATAGGATACATGCATAAAAGATATCTGCCAATTAATCCTCGGATGTCAACAAATTTGGAACAAGAAAAAGAAAGTAAATTGAAATCCTAAACAGTTTTGAGAAAGTAACCTCTGCACGTAAATCATCAACTGAAGCAGCTGAGAATGTAGGCACTAAGTCAGCGCCATTTATAACAGAAGTAATGAAATCATTGCCTGATTCAGCCAATTCCCATGTCATACAAGCAGCTGCATATTGAACCTCGAGTCAGTGAACATAGAAAGCAAGTGCAGACCACCACACCACACTATAGAATATATGAAAGTAAACCCAGGTACCACACACACACACACAGAGAGAGAGAGAGAGGGAGAGATGAAAGGCATCAAGGTTAACACTGAAGATTTGATAAGTTCTGGATGGAAACCTGGAGCAAATGTGACACATGTAGTTGACGATAATTCCTTCTGTTCTCGCAATACATATGTTAAAAGGGCAGCAGTGCCTCCACCAAGAGAGTGCCCTACAATCTTTGGATTCAAGAGGAGTAATCTTAGTAAAACTTGTTCACCTATTCACCTTAAACAAGATATTATCAAATGTAAAGATAAAAAGGATGTTCTATACAGTTTTATTCAGTTTTGAAAGGAGATTCAAAGAGGGCACTTTTCATGAAAATGTTACTTCGCATGAATCATAGATATAATTTGCTAGGATAAACTAAGAGTAGAACCAAAGCAACAGGCAGTTTATGGAATCTTGCTAGTGCTTGTTTTGACATACCAGTTGCACAGGACACTAAAGAATACAAAGAGTATTGAATGTTCATAGGCAAATGTTTCAGAACATTCAGTAGGAACAGATTCAAACACTTGGGTAATGAAAGGTAATCATGAACAAGGTTATGTACTCTCGTCTTCTGGTCAAAATTTCTTGGCTTCACAAAAGGAAGGAAGGATGGAGAAAGTTTGAGGAAAGCAATAACTAATGTATAGTGTCTTAAAAACACTCATGCAGCAAATAGGTTCCAGAAGACTATAAACCTGACTAGAATGTTCAGAGCTAACATTAGCTGCAATAAAAATAAATATGTTCAAGAAAAAACAACAACTCAAACATAGCAATGAACTCTGCTATGAGCTCAAACTTAGAAGTACAAGATACTAAATCAAGTTGAGATTCAATATTGTTCCTATCTCTGGTTTGTTTTTTTTTTTTTTGAGATAGAAACAGAAATGATTCTGGTTTTATGACACAGTGAGGGGGGGAATAGTTTCCAACTTGCGTTTACCTTGAGTTTATAATCAGGGAATTGCCCAAGCGCCTGTTTGAGACAAGGTGTTGCAAGCTTTGAAATCCACCAGGCAGCTGCAACCATCCCACAATGTGCATAGCCTAAAACTAAATTGCTGACTCCTCCCTCGTGCACAACAGAGTGATGAAAAGGCACAACAGCTCCAGTTGCAGCTGTCAAAGTATCTTTGATGCTATGTGTTCCACGTATCAGTAAGAAAAAATATTTTGTCTTGTGATCCACTAAAATAGTAAAAGCTGGCTTCAATATCTGCATTACATAGATGTGAAGATGCATTCAGAAAAAGCATGGATACTACAGGTATCATACTCAGTACCTTTTGTCAAAACAACAATGTGAAAGGAAGCAAAAGGTACACCAGAACCTTTAAGTGAAGTATTCAACAATAGAAGCATTATATAAAACTTACTCCTGCTTTGGGTTCTTGAAGAAGAACACTTTCTTCAGTAAACCCTGTCTCCTCTAAAAACAAAGGAAAAGGTTTTTTTGAGAAATGCCAACACAAGGTCAACAAGTTTAAGAGGTATCTAAGTTCAGCTGCTACTTCTAATCCTTTAAGCTGTACACTATCTTCACCGCCAAATACACTGCCAACATGTAAGGTGCCCTGCAAATAAGATTTCAAGTCAGATTATCGGCCCAACAAAAGAAAGCACCAAAAAGAAAACGATTCAGAAGATCTCTGCATCATGAACTCATTGTTTCCTATAAAGACGAAAAACAATATGGTAATGTCAGGAGCAAAAGATATAGTGCAAATAGAGTTACTGGAAACAAAAATGTCATGTTGAGTGGCCAGATAACACCACTAATGCAGCACAGGAATGCAAGCATGCAGGCATATTTATTTTCTCCAGTGACCAAGAAAATGGATTTGAGGTTTCTTCAAACAATTATAGAACTGCAGCCTTGGGGTAAAGGAGTTTCTTACTGTGTATAACTACTATGCTGCCTTAGCAATCTAAAAACCCTCGATATAGCAACTAACTACATCTCAAGATTCAGATTATCTATAAGGTGTGTGACAAGAGTTTACTCAAACATGACCACCAAGGAAAAGGTGTGGCTGTCAGAATTATTCTATGAATCCAGTAAAAGACTCGATTGTAGAAGACATGTTCCTGGAGTTTCTTCCAACATGACCACCATGGTTGAGGCATTATACTAAGATTCAAACAATTAATTAACATCTCAAAAAAATTTATGTCTGTTCTCGCAAAAATAGCCATACAATTTCAAAACCAGTAAATGAAAACTAAGACATAATTAAGCAAGTTGTCTGGGATTCAAATGGTGACACCAACATATTAGTCTAGTATCCTTTCTTCTTTTTTTGTGGGGAAGGAGGGGGTCAATTTTAGCAAATACAATACAAAAATTCAGGACATCATTTGATACAGGAAGAGGTCCAGTTTAACATAAATAAATGCATCCAGGCATGCCATATAAACCAACAAATTCATGAAATAATAATAATAAATAATTGAGGACAACAACACTGTTCTAAAAAACCAACACATTCATGAAATCTTATAAAAACAGCTGTCTCACCATGGGATCAAGAAGAACAAACATAAACAATTGGACATGAAACAAAGGAAGGGCTCACCTGCCTCTTCAATAGAAAGTTGATCCCGAATGCCAAGTCCCCAATAGGCCACTTCCCTAGAGTTTCAGAGTAAGTAAACCTGAGAGTCTCCGACAAAGTTGAGATCGTTTCCAACCACGTTGCAGGAGCTTGAATTAACCTATGTGATACGCGTTCAATACCTAAATGAACGCCACTAGGTGCGTCACCGCTGTCATTCTCAGTATCGCCATCGTCGTCATCATGAGATGTGCTAGACCTTAATTTACGGTTCAAAGTATAGTACAAAAGAGCAGCTGCACCGGCTGCTGTAGCCATAGTTGCAGTTGCCATGAATTTATACCTAATTCACGCACGAACCAAAAATGCACTATGATTAGCAACCACTAAAATCTAAAATTCATTGTTAATTGAAAAGGATGAAAATCAAGCACAAAAGCTGTATTCAAATGGGAAATTCAATAAATTATCTGCTAAAATGGCATACTGTTAAAAAAAAAAAGGCAACACCCATAATTCTTTAGTGCAATTTTAGTAGGGTTCTTTACCAACAAAAATTCATTCTAAAAGAAAGAAAGTTTCAATCTTTACACACACAAAAGCTAATCCAAACAATTTATACATGACCCAATTTTGGGGTTGCAAGAAAATAAGTGAAAAGGAAGAAGAAAAAAAGACTTTTAACAAGTCTACTTTTGTCTGAAATCACTAAAAATTAAAAAAAAAATTGAATTTGATTATAATAAAAGGGAAAAGAAGAAGAAGGAAGGAATTGAGAACCTGAACATGATAATAGGAGAGGAAGGAATGGAAAGAAACAAACCTGGTTGAAATTATTATTTTTTTGTGTGCGTGAAAGCTGAGGCTGGAGTGCTAATTATAAGACTTTCTGGCTAAGGAATCAAGATAAAAATCAAATCTAAAGTTAATAACAAGGAAAGGAAACTGATTTGCCTTGTCTTCCTCCCTCTCTCTTTCTGTTACCTCTGGACAACCTGCGAGGGACCTCACACCCAACAAGCAAAACCTCTCTCTCGCTCTCTGTTTTCTTCTTCTGTTTTTTAAGGCAAATATTTTGTGTCAGACACGTGGTTGTTGAATATTGGTCTTCTATTGAGGTAAAATCCAGAAAGGCTTTCAAACCGACCTTACTCGATCCATCCATTAATTTAAATTGATGGATAAATAGCAATTGCCAAGATATTAGATTAATGGCCGCTATATGATATGATGTGATGCGAGTCTGGTTAATTTTTTTAATACAAAAAAATATATAAATATATTAAATAATATTTTTTAAAATATTAAAATTTTCATATATTTGATTAATTTAGTTAACTTATTAAATTTATTACTTGAATTATAAAATAAAAAATAAATTTATAGAAGATAAATTAAAATAAATTATAAATGTCTTGATAAAAAAATATTAAATTAAAAAAATTATCTTGATTAATCTTCTCAAACTCTTATATAATTCATTGGGATAATTTTATAAAATGCAAATCAAAGGTATTGTGTAGCCCGATTTTCTACTAATATAATATCAAATAATGAAATTATAAAAAAAATAATAAATTAAACAACTCAAATTAATTAAAATTTACTTGATAAACTTGCAACCTAAATCATTAAATTTAAATAATCTCATAGAAAATAAAAAATAAAATTATGGATCTCTAATTTAAATAGATAGAATGTTGAAGGTCAGTATAAAGAAAAAAAAATTGTGATATTCAAATAACTTTACATGGAGAAAATTAAATTAAATTTTACAAAACTTTATTATTATAAACTCTAATATTAAAATGTGAGATTTAAAAAAATAAAAAACTAAATATAAAAAAATATTGAGTTGTTGAAGGGTAAAATTGAATTATATACACACACACCAGGGAAAAAAAACGAATTAACCCAGGTCTACTCTCCAAACTCGCAATTCAATTCATGAGATCAAAACAACTTCATATAAAACATAAGAAAAAAACATACAAAGATTAGTTTCTAATTTACTTAATATTAAAAGATAAAATAAAAAAAACAACTTATAAATAAAAAAATAACTTTTAGTCATCCAAGGTTAATTTTTCTAATCTACAAGCAAGATCATGAAATCAGGATAAATTAATAGAAAACAAATAAAAAAATAATGAACCCTCACATCCAACATATATGATATTAAAGGTTGAAAACAAGAGGAAAAAAAATGTAAATCTACGAGACTAATATACACACCGGTAAAAAAAAATTGAATAAAAAATATTATAATATATATTTTCTTAAACAATCTAATATTGAAGAATAATTTAAAAAAAAACTAAATAGAAAAAAAATTGGGTAATTAAAGAATTAGATTAAAAAAACACAGAATAAAAATGTTATGTGGTAACACTATATATTAGATTAACCTATCAAATTTACAATCCGAAAAATGAAATGGAGACAACTCAATAAAAAACAAATTCAATATTAAAAAATATGAAATAAAGACTACTTCTTAAAAGAAAAAAACAACAACTTGATTTAAACGAGGTTAAAATATAAAAACTTATAATCTTAATCACGAGATCAAGATATTCTTATAAAAACAAATCAAAATAGATCACGATGCTTAATTTTCAATCAACTTAATATTAAATAAAAAAAATAAAAAAATCATAAAAACCCTAAGTCAATTTCAATAACTCATTAAATATTATTTTTGAATCATGAGACTATGCTAACATAATAAAAAATAAATCATAAAATATAATTTGTAATTAACTCAATATTAAAAATTAAAATTAGAAGAAAAAAAGTTAAATAAGAAAAAAATAGCCTAACTAACCGAGTTAATCCATTAAACTCCTAATACATGTCATAAAAATAAGATAATTTAATAAAAGATAAATTTCATATTAAAAATAAAAAATAAATTTTTTTTTCCAATGCATAGTACTATTCATTGCTTTAGTACATTTTCCATATTTTTGTGTATTTTTATCAATAATGATGATAATAATAATTATTATTTTTAATAATCAAGTTTTAATGTTATGTTAATGGTAATTCTTGTTTTTTTTTATATAGTTTTAGGAGATATCTGTGTTGTAGTTGTAATTGTTGTTAAATATATTTTTTATCTGAAAAGATATTAAAATATTTTTTATTTTTAAATATTATTTTTAATATTAACACATTAAAATAATTTAAAAATATAAAAAATGTTAATTTGGAGTAAATAAAAAATATTTATTTTTTAAAAAACTTTTTTGAAATGCAAAATCAGTATTTTAAAAGTTTAATTTAACTTTCCAGAGGAATGTACGGCAGACAAGCCGTTTGCCCTTGCTATTTTGAACGGCCAGTTGTTAATTATATGGTGTTTTCCTCTTCCAAAATTAAAAAGCTCCTTTTCGGTGTTTACATGTTTCGTTAAAAATAATTTTAAACTTAAAAAATATTAATTTAATTTTTTAATAAAAAATATTTTTTTCATTTAAGCTGCAAAATTCCAACTAGCATCACCTTTTCTATTAAAAAAAAATGCTTCAAGTCATTTTTTCAATTCACTTTTACCATAATTAATCAATATAAAATAATTTTTGAATTCCAACACAAAGTCAAAAAAAAATAATTCATAAACAACATGAAACAAAGTTTTATTCAATGAAAAAATTATAAATTATTTTTTTAGTTAAAATTTAATATTTTTTATTTTAAATATAGCCTTTTCTGAACCATGAGTTTGAAGAATTAACTTTGTTTATTTTTTTATATAATTATTTTTTTAATTATATATTTTAATATTGAATTAATTAAAAACTACACTTCATGGTTTGTTTTAATTTATTTTTTATGAGATTATCTATATTTTATAACTTTGATTAAAAGTTTGATAAATTAATATGAGTTGACTTAAGTTGTTTTTTGTATTTTTTTTAAATTGATTTTTTTACTTAATTTTATACTTCAACACTGAGATAATTGAAAATTGAGTTTTAATTTTTTTTATATCGGTTTATCCCAATTTCATGACTGGAGTTGTAGATTTGACAAACTAACTTAAATTATTTTTTTTTAATTTTATTTTATCATTCAACATTAAATTTATTAAAAAATAAAATTTATAATTTATTTTGATTTGATTTGTATAGGATTATCATAGTCTCATATTCCGGTATGCAAACTAATTAGCCTAAATTAATTTGAATTGATTTAATACATTATTATTTTAATATTTATAAAAAAATAACACTAAATATTTATTTTAAATTAATTTTTTTATTAGTTATTTAAATTATTTTTATGTCCTTGAATTAACTACATCGTATGAATTTTTATATAATTTTTAAAAAAATTATTAAAAAAATATTAATATACTGAAGATATATTTTTTCATGTTAAAAGAAATTTTACTCCAACTGACGGTCAATCATCCAGTAGAAACAAATTTGCAAGTTACTCAAAAAAAACCTGTCAAGGTACCAGCTCGGGGCAAAAAAGTCAATCTCATATCCTCCCTTAACTAAATCCCAAACCCACCCAATACTTGACCCAACACACCCGATTAAACGTAAGACCCATTTACAGCAGCCCATTTCATCTAACTAATTATCAAAGCCCATGTTTTTAGATTGCTCTCTCTCTCTCTCTCTCTCTCTCTCATGCGAGACCTCTGCACCATTGATGGCTGATGCAATTGCAAAGAGTAGAGGGATCGGCCGCTCTCTCTCTCTCTCGGCCTTTCACGTGAGGCGCCTGCAGCCTGCATCATTGATGACTGCTCCGAATTGCAAAGAGTAAAGGTGTCGGCCGCTCCTTCGTAGCCGTCGCTACCATACTCGTCTGTTTCCTTACTTTCAACAATCCACTCTTTATAGTGGCGAAATAAAGTTTGACCATTATTCTACTCTTATGCTTTGTTTATTTAAAATATTTATTTACAAATCAAATTATGTTTTATATTACGAGACTTATTATAAAATTAAATTTAAAAATATTGATTTTTTTAATTTTTATTTTAAATTGATAAATTTACACATTTTTTAGTATTTATAAACTTTAACTTTAATTTTTAATATTTAAATCCAACTAATTATAAGTAACTATATTTTTTTAAACTACAATTGCAAAATTTACCTAAAAAACAAGCACTCTTAATCCCGATTCCTGACTTAAGCTGCTAAAAGGCCATCTAGTTTGATTGACTGTTTTAAATGTTTTGTTTTTCTTTTTTAATAATTATATTAGTGTTAATAAAATGAAATAGCTACTTATGTAAATAACAATAATTTCTCAGTAGCCCACGAATGATGTATTCTTTTCTTTTCATTTACTCTCTCTCTCTATATGTGTGTGTGTGTGTATAGAGTACGGTAATAGAATGAGGCAAAATGGCGAAAAAAGGATTTTAAATTAATTTTAAAAGATAAAAAAATNCTCTCTCTCTATATGTGTGTGTGTGTATAGAGTACGGTAATAGAATGAGGCAAAATGGCGAAAAAAGGATTTTAAATTAATTTTAAAAGATAAAAAAATATTATTTAAATATATTTATAAATAAAAACATACTTTTAAAAACAGTTATTATTCTCCCATACATTTTAAAAAATTATTATTATTATATTCTCTACACCCACCAACTCAAAAAAAAACGTTTCACTTTTTGCGCCGTCCATGGAGCGCAGGAATTTCATTCTCTGCATGGAGACCAAAAGAGGGAATATAAAGATAGTACCCTTTTCTATACGAAACCAGTTTCGTCCCTTTCGAGTTTCGCTGCTGCGGGTCCTAAAACCGGTATGTCGCTGGCGCCTTCTTTCATATCATAAATACAATAAAAAACATGATATTTCTTGTGATCCTTTGCGTTGTATTTTTGTGCTATTAAATTATTAAATGAATATTGTAGAAAAATAGCTAATTAAAAATAAAATTTAAGATTTTTACATAGTTTTTTTGACCATTTATATCAATGAAAAATGTATTAGTATACACAAAAAAAATACCATGCTAAGTAAAAACGTATAAAAATATATATAATGTTGTGAAATTAAGAAAGAATCCTCAATATTGCATTCGAAATATAATAAATGAGGGTAAATCAAATATTTTATGTATTTTTTCTCCAACACCAGGCATAAATAGAAATAAAATTTATGCCTTTACTCTCTTCTACAACTCTAGACAAAAGATAAAGTCTCATCTCTATTTTTTCGTCTCATACTATTTCATACTTTGTATTTATAATATATTACATCATATTTATTGTTTGAATTATAAATTTAATGATTGAATTAAAATGTCTGGAATTAATTTAATATATTATCATTTTAATATTAAAAAATAATAATAAAAATATCACTCTAAAATCAGGTGGGTTTAGCTCTTAATTAAATAAAAAATATTACTTACAAAATTCATTTTTTAGCGCATATATTCCCTAGTTTTTTTTTTTAGCAAAAACACATTTATTTTTTTGTTACATCATTTGTTTTAATGTGGCAACAACCACCAGCAAAGCTTGCATGCACACACACATATATATATAAAAGATTACTCCGACCCATAGTGTATAGCAAGATAACTAACTAGTTTACATCTAAAAATGGAGACAAAACAGTGGCTAACAAATATAAAGCGCATGCAAGGTAATCCAAGCTGAGCTTTGAAGTGCTCGAGCTTGACTTGTCTAATATTAGAAAAAAGCTAAAGACCTTCTGATTTTAATTATGAGCCTAAAGTATGAGATTCAAGCATGACTGATTGAGATTTTTTTTTTATTTAGCTGCAGCCAAAGCCGGTTTTGTTTTTAGTTCATTAAATATTTTTTTTATCTATTATACTGGATTTTTTCTAATAATTAATCTCATTGTAATCACAATTTTAGTATTACTTAACCTAATATGTTTATAATTTTAATTTAATATTTAAATCAATACAATATAATAATAACTTTACACCATTGTTATTAGGATGTGGATTTAATCCCTAATATATTAAAAAAATATTTAAGAATGTAATAATGATTTTTTTAAAGTATTTTTTGCTTGGAAATACTTCAAAATAATATTTTTTAAGAAATTATTTTCAACATTCTTAGTCAAATAATATGAAAATACAAAAAAATAATTTGAAGTAAAGAAAAAAAATTTAAAAATTAAATATTTTTAAAAATACTTTTAAAATATAAAAATAAATGGGATATAAAAATAAAGTTAAGACAATAATAATATAATATTTCCCTAAAACTATCAACTATTGAAAACAAAAGATATGAAAACACTGTGGCATAATAACTATAGAACCTTTACTAATACAAGTTAGGAAAAAAGGTTTTTTTGCAAGCTATCTAAAAAAAGTTATTTCTCTTTCCCTGGTAGTGAGGCAAGAGCATTCTAATTATAACCTTTACAAAGAAATGGTTTTAATATCATTTTTCTTTTTCTTTTTATATTTGGTTGCTCAATAAAAAATCTTCGTAATAAGATGAATCAAAATCCAATCAAGAAAAGGTAGTTTTTAAACCTTTCTTGTTATTATAGAGATGTAGAGGTTACAAGTATAAAATAATTCATGACTATTAATTATTTATGGTATGTTAATGGTGATGATAATAATTTGTTTTTTTAAAAAAAAGCTATAATGATATTTATTTTGGTTGGCCAGCACACTCATTCCATGCCATTGCTTTTCATTACCACACAAATTTTCAAGAAGGCTAACAATTAACACGTTTTATAATACATATTTACTACATCCTTGAAAGTTAATATAAGTGTCACACTTTTTTATATTTATGCATAATTTGTTAGTGTTATGACTAATTTTCTTATTAATAATTATCTCACATCAATATTTCTTTGTAAAAAGTACCTACTTTTCATGTCAATGGATCTCTTTTTCTAACCCATCTTTTTAAAAGGCACCAAGCTCTCTTACTAATCATTCGTGAATACCAATTTTTTCTATTAATATCATAAACAACACATAACAATCAACAACTCATATTTTCAGGTTATCTTCAAAGAAAATCAATTATTTTTTTTATTACTACTTTATTCTTTATAAAAAAAACTGATATAACCAAAATATATAAATATTTTAGGTCACTAAGTAAACATAGAAAAACAAAACACACAACAATATAAAAACATTTTGCTTATATCTTTATACATTATATTACACCTTTTATTCCCCTACATTATTTTTATTATATATCATTAACTTAAGCATCATATAGTCCTTTATTTTAATAAGAAACTTGGTTTTTACAGAAGAGTATGAAATAACCAAGTCTAGTCATCTTATCATATCATAAAGTAGTGACCAAGTCCAATTATCTTATCATTTTATCAATTAACTAAGTACAATTATCTCATTAGCTCATCAAATCAAATCAAATAATCGTGGAAAAGTTTAAACCCAATCAAAGTTTTATCAATTTTATCAATGACGATGTATTTAGAAAACCAAGTAAAATGGTGTTGGTAACACAAAAAATAAAGGAAGAACAAAAATAAAATAAAGATAACAAATAAAAATTGAGGCATGTCATAGACACTATACTTAAAGATATTTCCTCCACAAAAGGTTATCTTTCATGATTCAACATGTTCCTCTTTCAAAATTAAAAAAAGCAAAAATAACTAGATAAAACATAATAAAAAAGCTTGGCAATTTAAAATGAATTGTGGTTACGCTCTTTAAAG
Organism: Populus ilicifolia; assembly: GCA_015708895.1. Classification (NCBI taxonomy): domain Eukaryota; kingdom Viridiplantae; phylum Streptophyta; class Magnoliopsida; order Malpighiales; family Salicaceae; genus Populus; species Populus ilicifolia. The sequence goes on along the minus strand of SRLM01000203.1, from coordinate 1,145,245 downwards.
AGTGTATATGTTTATATATAGGCTTAAAATCTAAAGCATCCATAAAAATAAAATTAAATAGAGAATTAAAGAATGTAACCAACTTTAAAAATATAGTTGTTAAAGAAAATAAATTGTTGCCGGAAAAAAATATACTTATTAGGAAAATAAATTGTAAAAGCTTTAAAAACTATGGCTTTAATTTAAAGAATAAAAAAATAATATTAAAGACAAAGACTAAAAAATTATAGGCATCTCCTCGTGTGTAGAGGAGACAAAGGTTTTCCTCTTGCTTAACCTAATCTTACATGCATGAACCTACCACCCTTTTTAATTAGTTACTAACTCATATCATAATGCTCATCTCCTAGTATATTCTTTCACACCTTTTTTTTCCTATATATTATTCTTCGTTTGTATTTATAAATTTAAGTATTAGAAGGTTTTTAATTATAGTGAAAGACTTATTTCTTTAAAAGAGTGTGGAAGGACTAAGTCTAATTACCCTATAATCTCAATAAGTAATGGGTAAATTCAGTTATTGCAATAGCTTATTAATAAGTAGCCAAGTGTATTCATCTTATTAACCCATTAAACAGTTGTTGAAAGACCTAGTTAAATTTAAAGTTTTTTTTTACTATATCTTAATGACATTTGAATTTGATGCATATGCTTGTTTAGAAAATAATCATTTGAATTTAATGACAATGATAGCGATAATCCTAATTTCTCAAAAATTAAAGACTTACAATAGATGATAGCTAAACAATTCTTTTATACAGCTCCCAATATTATTGGTTAGCACACATGAACTATTATTTTTTTATTTTTCAAACTCATATATATAAAATTTGAGGTTAGGGACAAGACTGATTTCTATTTGATGTGATTGACAATACAAAAATTTTGTTATTTTTGTTTGGTATGAAAGGACAAAACATAATAAGATATAGAAAATGTTTAATTTACCCTTAATTATTGTATTCCCAGTATGACATGTAAGAACAATTTTTCTTTTTTACTTGTCCTAGTATCTTTTTTCATTGATGTAACTACATATAAAAAATCATTTTATTTTAATTAACTAACTTTCTACCATATTCATTTAATAATTTAATAGTACAAAAATACAGTGCAAAGGATTGCAAGGAAAAAATATTTTTGTTTTGAAATAAAAATCTATGTAAAATAAAACTCAAGAAAACAAAAAAAATATCATATATTTTATTGTATATAGAATACATAAAGAAAATAAAAAAGAGGAGATTATTAAAAAAATGAAAATAAAGAAACAAAACTAGGTTCTCTGCTTCGAAAGCCCATGTGTGTTTTGGGCTTCGTCAAAGAGCAACCAAAGCTTTGGTATAGGCCCAGTTATATTTCAAAAATGTTATCAAATGATACATCTTTCAAATTCTACGTGCATTTAGTCTTTGATTTTTTATTTTAAAATATATTAAAAAATATTTTTTATTTTTTAAAATTTATTTTTACCATTAAAATATTAAAATGACATGAAAAAACAAGAAAAATATTTTAAAATAAAACAGAAATAATAAAAATCTAGATTTTGAAAAGACATAACAAAGCTTGGAAGTCTTTATCTACTTTTATTGTTTGGCCAGAAATACATCAAAAGTCTCAACAACTCCTGACTGGTGATTGTGAGAGCTTCAATTTGATAATTGTATTGGTATCCATTTTAATTAGATTCCATCAATGAACAAGTTTCTCTCTCCTTTTTTTCTCTGTAATTCTTTTTATTTTAGATTTTAAATTTTAAATTTTTTTTCCTTTTTATTATTATTGCACTTGATTTTTTTAATTGAGTTTAATTGTTTAGAATATTTAGTTTTGTATCAATTAAGATAGAACAAATTAATTAATTATGTTAAAAACCAATTTATATTTAATAAATTTTTTTTAGATAACTAAATGGTTGGACCAACTATATCATGTGATATTTTCTCATTAGCCATGTCATTGATTAATGACTCTAGGTCAATGGTCAGGCCCACCCTATTTTTACATTTCTTGATATTTTTATTTGATACTAGGAGGCGAAATATAGATGATAATTCATGCTTCCATCATAAAAAAATTTCTTATCTTAAAACATGATGTCCTAATTCAGTAGCTACCAGATTGGAGATTAATTGGTTTTTAACATGAAAAAATATTTAGATATTGTTAAGGTTTTTTCTAGTATTAAAAATGTTTTTAGTCATGAGTTCAAAATTTAATGTATTTATTCAATAAGATAAATTAAAAATAACATATACTAATAAATGATAAAAGAAAAAAAAATCTCAATGTCAACTAAAAGTTAAATCACGAAGTCAGGAAGCAAAGCGTAAATAAATATAGTTGATCATATATTGTAAGGAGTCCTTTAACTTCTTTTAAGATATTTTTTTTAATATTGAAATATTATATTAACTTAATTTGAGTTAATTAATTAAAATTGAGTAGTGTGTTATGAGTTTTATTAAGTTTAATAATTTTATTTTTTAAAAAAATATTTCTTATTTAATTATATAATAAAAAATCAAGTTAAAGCAAACGAATATAATTATTTTAAAAAAATATTACCAAAAAAAACTTGTAATATTCTTACATCTTTAAAAGACAAAGTAAAAATTGAATTGTATTTAATAAAAAATATCTAAAATACATGCCTAGTTAATCTAACAATTTAAAAAAATCATTGTTTAAATCCATGGTGTATCATGTTTTGAGACACAATGTTTTCCTATCTTGTTATTTTTTTAATTTTGATTTTCATATTACTTTTTTTTTTAAAAATAACATTTAGTTCGCCACCCCTAAAAAATGTCTTGAACTTCACCACTGTTTACATGTAAAATTAACGAAAAGTATGTATGAAAAGAATAAGAAGATAGCTATGGCCAATAAATCCAAGTTTCAATTTTCCAGCGAACCAACCAAGCTCCTCCCACCCGCAATCAGCGCAGAATGTGTGGCTCAGCCACTCTACAGTTGATTGATGTTTGGAAATACAATGATGATGGTTTTTTTAAGTATTTTTATATTAAAATAATATTTTTTAATTTTTAAAAAATATTTTTAATATTCACACGTTTAAAATAATCTAAATACATTAAAAATATATTAATTTAAAATAAAAAAGTAATTTGAATTTTTTAAAAAACATTTTCTAACGCAGGCTGCCCATTGCTCAACCACCTCAATTAAAAACCTGTTCACCTCGTCAGTGCACAGGTGACTAAATGAATAATAAATGTGTGACTAAATGACAGCCTAGGCATAGCCCAGGCATTGTTTGTTTCCCGGGACATTAGATTCCTTTCTCGACTACTTTCCTCGCTGCGCTGATATCAGTGAATGTCAAAAATCAAATCATGAAAGCCATGTTTTTAAATAGTTTGAAGTGTTTTATTTTAATATATTTTAATATTATTTTTTAATTTTTAAAATTTATTTTTAATATAAAAATATAAAAATTTTAATATAATTTGTTTTTTTAAATTTTGCCTATCACGGATTGATACTCATGCTTTCTTCATTCTCACGGTAGAGTGTATATAATATGCCTTTTTCTTGGTTTATGAGAGAAAATAGCAGATTAACACCGCTCCAAGCGAGGGATCAAAGATGTAATTTACTTAATTATGGTGCTATGCTTAGAACAAGTTAGGGTCATCTAAATTCCTTTCTTGCCTCTTGGAAAACGTTGGTCGCCGTGAACAAGTGATGCCACCTTGTCATCACTAATCGATTCCGATCGATACGGCGGCCCCACAAATCGAGCACATTTTCTCATGGGGAAATGTGCATTGAGTCAAAATTTGGGGGTCGGCTCAGCCCTCACGGAAGGAACAAAAATTGACCAGCGCATCATGGGTGTGTTTGTGATGTAAAAAAAAAAATTGAGAACGACAGGTCGTGAACGTGTCAATGTCGTTCAAAAAAGGTGTCAAGTCATTTTTGTTCATGCTAATGTTTAGATGCGTATTGGTCGTTGTTTTTTAAATATTTTTTTATTTAAAAATATGTTAAAATAATATTTTTTATTTTATTTTTTAGAATTTATTAACCAATGGTGGAGACGAGTGCAAGCGTTCAAGTGTGTAAGGCCACAGTGTTCATGTTCATCGAATTTATTGCTGGTCGACCTTGGACCACCCTAAAATCGATGACAGTTCCCAAACACTTACCCTGCTAATTAACCTTATGAGATTGACGCGCGCCCGACTGCGCGTGCAACTGCAGATTACGAGGGCTGTGATAAAATGAGGCATTTCCTCTCCCTTTCTTTCCCTCCCCTTCTCTGCTTTCTTTTCCATTACGTGGAGCTATTTGTATCGCAGTCGCGCATTTAGGGACTAAAATAGCAAGTATGGAAATTAAGGATTGTTCATGGAAACAATTTATTCAAGGGGGACATCAAACGAGAATGATCTTGGACCGTGGCCAGTCTTATAAATAGCTAGTTAAACTATGATTAGATTATATGCTGGAACATTTAAAGTTCGTTCAGAAAAAAAAACAATAATATTTCAATTTAAAACTGGAGTTAAGAAATAAAAACTTTTAATTTTTTTTAAATTTGTAATGAGTTTGGAAACATGTTTTAGAGATTATCTATAGTTTTTCATTACAGGTTTTTTAAATAAATATATATATATATACATGGACCATGCAATTTTTTCTTTTGTATGAAATCATTTTTTTAAAATGTAAGGTATTAAAATTAATACATGCATGTATTGATTTTTAACTAATTAATTTAAAGTTTGAAATCGAGAGTATGGCTAATTTTGATTATGTTGGTAACTTTTTATTTATTTTTTGTTTTTTTATTAGAGTTTTATGAATTTTTATTTTATTATTCAAATTAAATTTATAGTTTTTGTTATTTTAATAATAGTAATAGTGATACTAACAATAACAATAACAACAACAACAACAATAGCAATAATAATAATAATAATAATAACAACAACACTGGTAAAAATATTTATAATGCTATTACTCATAATGATGATAGTAATAATGATAGTAAAAATAATGGTAACAATAATAGTTTATTATAACACTAATAATGACTATGATGATGTTGGTTGTGATGATAGTATTGATACCAATAATATTTATGATAGCAATACTAATTATCATCATTATTGTTATTGTGATAATAATAAGAATGTAATAATTATAGTAGTTGTAATGGTAACACTGATAACATTATTAGTAACACTGTTAATAGTGATAATAATGATAGTAATGTTAATAATAGTTTATTATGATGGTGATAATAATAACAATAATAAAATCATTAATGTTACTAACAATATTGTTAATGATGATAATAATTGTAGCAGTAGAAATAATTTTTTATGGCAATAATAGTTACAATCATAATAATAATTAAGATAATAATATTAATAACATCAATAATCATGATAGCGATAATAATAATAATAATAATATCACTTTAAAGTACTAGTAGGACAATGAGAACAATAACAATAATAATAGTTTATCAAGATAATAATGGTAATAGCGGTTATGATACAAACAAAAGTAACAACGACGACAATAATAATTATGATAACAATAACAGTAAATCATGATGCCTGTGATGGTTATGGTATTTGTAATTGTAGCCATGACAATAATAATCATGATACTAATATCATTAACTATGACAATGATATTGTAGATAATAACAATATCAACAACAATAATAATAATTGTATTTGTAACTAGAACTATAATAATATTTATAGCAATGATCACAATATTAATGATAATTAACAATAAGAATGATAAAAAAAAATAAAAAACAACAATAAAAATAAAAATGACAGTGATAATAACTATTATGATAATAACAACGTCAGCTTTATATTTATTTTTTTCTTCTAACAGGATTAATATAGCTTGCAGATTTATTAGGGTAACTCATGTTGCTCTAGCTTATGAGTTTAGTAAATTATATTTTTTCTCATCTAAACTTGAATTTATTTTGTTAATATTTTTAGGATAACTCATGTTGCTTTAGGTTATGAGTTTAATGAATTATATTTTTTTAATCAAACTTGCATTTATTTTGTTAATTTTTTTCTCATAGAGTAAAAATAATAATAATAGTAAAAGCCATGTTATTAAATTTTATAAATATAATAATAACAATAAAAATCTTGTTATTAAGCTTTGTAAGATCTATAGACATGTTCTTAGATTTTGCCCATGCCTGATATGTTAAACCTTTTGTTTTCTTTTTTAATTATTATTCTTAATATTTTGGTACCGGATTGGTGTTTGAATTAGTAATTGTTTATTTTTGTCATTTTATAATTAAAATAATATACAGTTTTTTAAATAAATAAATTATAATTTTACCGGCGTTAACAACCAAATTCACAAGTTTGATATAGTAACCTAAGTTGTTTCGTTCACAAGTTTAATTTGTTTTATTAACTGAACATGTATATGTTTTTTTTAATTTTTTTTAATTTTATCATTTAATATTAGATCGGTTGGTAAATACACTACATGATTTATTTTTATTTATTTTTTATAGGGTTCTTACTATCTCAAATATATATTTGTTTTCACGACGTCAAATTTATAAATCTATATTTTTATTATATAATTAAAAAGTAGTTTATAAAAAAAATCAAACTCAATATAATTCATGCAACGGGTCATCAGGGGACTTAGATTGATTAAATCTATCATTGTTTGAATATTTTATAAAACAACTGTCATCTTAAAAGTTTTTTAAGTTAAATCATATTTTTACTGATTATTAAAAATATATTTGAATTCATAAAATTAATTAATTTAACTCAAGTTAATTTACATATAATTCAATTAAAAATTCATACTAGAAAAAAAAACTAAATTATAAGATTTTAAAATTATTAGTTTGATTAAATTTAATAATATTATAAAATATGTTTAATATTCTTTTATATTTTTAAAAAACTGATCCAATCTCTAGTAAAGAAAGTGCTAACATAAACTCGAAAAATATCCCAACTAGTTTTTTTTTTTTTCATTGAATCATGAGTTTAATTGTATTTTTCTAATTTTATAATCACAATTCAAAATATACACAAACCATTATTTTCCTTAAAAAAATAATCCCGATTAGTTTCTCATGAATCCCTATCTACTCAAATAACTTCCCCATTGAATCTTTAAAAATTCAGAAATTCTCCTCCGAGATTTTTATATCTAAATTTTGTATGAAAAAAAGTCAAATTCATTTCTAAAGAATGTTTACATCATAGTCCACAAAACATGCACAGAACACTAAATTCAAAGTCTTCTATCTCTGGAAACTATTGAAAAAAAATAATTTTTTTATGGCCTTTGTTTCTGTAGATAAAGAAAGTTTTACCAAACCACACGTGTCAAACGATCACTGGTGTATCACTGTTAAAATATTAATTTCCACACACCCTTGTTCTCCAGCACCTTCCAGCTTCCCTCTCATTCACCAACTGCATTTCAAAAAGAAACCTCACCTCCACATAACGTAACTGACAGCTCTGACGAACTTCTTCGCCCAATAAATTTTGTGGCGTCATGGCGAGAGAGTTTGCCACATGCGTGGAGTATGGATTGAATCTTTCCAAGAGAATATACTACGGGAAGGAAATGACTCCGGCGGCAACGGCAGCGATGACGCGGTCGATGTCAGCAAAGTCGTCAGATGTGGCAGAGAGTTACTTTCCGACAGCGGTGATGGCTTATGCGGTGGTATCGGAGCCGGAGCTGGTCGAAAATCCTGACGTACCGAGTTACCAGCCGTACGTTCACGGGCGGTGTGAGCCACCGGCCTTGATACCGTTGCACATGCTTGGAGTGGTGACTATGGAGATTGATTGCTGTTTCGATCACGCAAACGTCTGTTTTAGCGGCGCGTGGCGCGTGCATTGTATTAAAGGGAATAGCAAGTGTGATGTCCGCATTGCTGTTCCAATAGGCGAGCAGGTACGGCATATGTTGCTCCCTTGTTTATGGTCACTCGATTTCTTTTTCCTTTTTCTTTGTTTTTTTTTTAAATAAATTACTAGGAAGAAACAAAAGCTGGAATGGTGTTAGTTGCCAGCTTGCCTCAAGTTCATTTGCTTTTGTTAAGATTTTGATGGTCGTAAGGATCTGTTTGGGTTCAAATCCAACAAGGGGTTGGTTATGGTGGGTTTTCAATAAATGATTGAGGTAAGAAAGAAATGATTTGATGATAACAAAAGTCTAATAAAAAAGTATAGATGATCTTGAATTTTGATATGTGTTTGATTAGGCGGTGTTTGTCATCATTACGGTTATTATATTTGAAAATTTTTGATTTTTTTTTTAATTTTTGAATATAAAATAATATTGAAAATAAATTAAAAAAAAGAGAAATACACTTCTAACATATGTATAGCTGGAAATAACGTAACACCTCACGTATCTCGTACATGTCCTGTATCTTACCAATCTACTATGTATCTAAATAAGTGAACAGTTTGAAAATACACGCGCGCCGGTTCTACATGAAAACACGACTTGTTGCTGGTACCGTTGCTGATTGCACAACGGGAAATTCAACTCCTTTTATTTTTTTGTTTATAGTATTGTTTCCTTGAACAGCAAATGTTTTTGCTTAATTTGGGTCTTTAGAACATGTGGAATTCTATTTTTACTTGCTTTTCCTAAATATTTGAATTAACTTCTTTTTTAAGTTCTCAAGTAAAACATGATGTGGCTAACAGGGTTCACTTCTAGGTGTCGAGGTTGATGTTCCTCGGAGATCTTATCATAGCCAGTTGATCGAAGCAGAAGATGCAAATTACAAAGAAAAAGTAAGCAAAGGAGGGAATGGACGTTTAATGAGAGGCAGCGTATATACTTTTAAAATCCCACAGGTGATTCCTTGGTGCATTTGATGTTCTTTGTGGTTATGGATTGCGAATTGTTTCAGATTGCTCGTTTCTCAGATATTTTTTCTGAAAAAGAATTTGCTGTTCAGGTTGAAGGAGGGGCAACAGTCTCAATCAAAGTGATTTGGTCACAAAAATTACTTTATCATGAGGGTCAATTCAGTCTCAATGTACCATTTAGTTTTCCAGCATTTGTCAATCCCGTTGGCAAGAAGATTTCTAAGAGGGAAAAGATACTGTTAAATGTGAGCTCTGGTGTCGGTAAAGAAATTTTATGCAAGAGTACAAGTCATGCTCTAAAGGTATGCCATTCTAGTTTGCCATAATGTTTCAATCTGCTTTTGTTAGCTCAACAAAAGAAGTGAGGTGATGATTATGGTTTGACAGGAGATAAGGCGTGAAGTTGGTAAAATGGGTTTCTTATATGACGCCGAAGTGCTGACTTGGTCAAGTGCTGACTTCAGTTTTTCGTACAATGTAAGACCTTGCTCGCACCGCACCCTTTGCTGTTTTTCTCCCCAGATATATTTAGCTCTATAGTACCGCCATCGATTTAATGAGTCATGGTGTGAATATACGAAACATGCAGGGAGCCATAAGAGCACTTATTGTCGTTGACTGCTGTGTTCACAGGTCTACTCAAAGGATTTATTTGGTGGTGTGCTTTTGCAGTCCCCATTATTACGAGATAATGATGACAGACAGATGTTTTGCTTCTATCTTTTTCCTGGAAACAACCAGAGCATGAAGGTTCATTTCCTTTGATCTGCTGCATGGTTATTTGTTTCTAACGTATTTCATTCCAGCAGAAGATAAGTGGTCATTGTGGATAATCTATTCTTAAAAAACAAAGAATCAGTCATGCTGCTAATTTGTGGGCTAAAGTTATGGAGGATAGAACTTTTCTCACCACCGGAATGGCAGCTGCACTAAAGTGGCGGAGAATGTGGCCATGAAACACAAATATGAAGAGAGCAAATTAAACTAAAACTAAACTGATCGAGGCACAAAACTGTGCTAATGAAATAAAAAATGTTCTTGTTAGAGGAATACTTGCCTTCCTCAGTTGTGGTTTTATTTTGCTTTTGATCTGATCTGCTGTGGGAACTCAAAAGGACCAAACATTCTTGAGTCAGAAGACTGAACCAAGGCTTCAAATTTACTAAAACAGTTATTTCTTCTTCCGTGTGAATCTGGCAGGCTTTCAGGAAGGAAGTAATATTTATAATTGATATTAGTGGAAGCATGAAAGGGGGTCCTTTTGAGAGTGCAAAGAATGGACTGTTGTCATCTCTTCAGAAGCTCAACCTAGAAGATTCTTTCAACATTATAGCATTCAATATGGAGACCTACCTATTTTCATCAGTAATGGAACTGGCAACCGAAAAAGCAATAATAGAAGCTACCCAGTGGCTTAATGATACGTTAACCGCAGGTGGTGGCACCAATATTTTAGTGCCCCTCAAACAGGTATTTCTAATGTTTCACTGTTTGTCCTTTCAAACATCTTGATATTGCGTTGCATATTGTTTTAATGTCTTTTAAATCCAGTTCTCAACTAGTATTTGAAAATAAAGCAGTTAACTATAGCTTATACTCTGCCAGCATCCATCTCTATAAGTAACCTGGTGCTGTTTAACATGAAAATCACTACCTAGAGTCCTTCCATTCCCATCCTATTTGCTTCTTCTTCTTCTTCTTCTTTAATTTACCTGGAAAATATTTTAGATGCTTCATTTTCCACATTCACATCTCTAACAAGATACTTGCGACAAGAATCTTATCGATTTTATTTTGTGATGTGCTTTGTTTTAGGCTATAAGGCTGTTGGCTGAAACTACCAATTCAATTCCTGTCATATTCCTCATCACTGATGGAGCTGTTGAAGATGAAAGAGATATTTGTAATTTTGTCAAAGGTTATCTCACAAGCAGGGGATCGATTTCTCTTCGCATAAGTACATTTGGTATAGGTGAGATATTTGGTGTTTCAGCCTTTTCTTTATCTATTCTAAACCTGTTGTCTTGATCACTTTGCTCTGTCATTTGGGGTGTTGCCTGCACGCGCGCGTGCGCGCACACACGCATGTCTGAATTGATGACTGAACTCACATTTGGGCACAGGAAATGTGTTTTGAAGTCACAATTTAGCCCACTAAACTTTTCAATCTGTCTTGTTATCATACTGAATATTCAAGATTTCAACATATAATTAGCTTAATGGACCTCAACCATACCTGACGCTCAAACTTACCAGCTTTGTGTTGGACGAGCTTAAATGAACTGCTCTATCAATTACTAGAGTTGGTAATTCAACCCAAAGAGAAAACTGGTCTGCCTCCCTAATCATTTCTTTATATTGGGAATTTTTCATGATCCTTACTTGCCAATTATGTTAATGAGGGGACATTAGGCTTGTGTCCCAAGTAGCTTAGTCTTTGACATTATCATATATCTTCTCATTGCAGTTAAAAAATATTAAAATGTTAAACTAAATTATATACTGCATCCTCACACCACTTCTTACTTTTTATATAATTTGTTAAAGAACCTTACAGTATGGAAAAACCTTTTCAGGTACATATTGTAACCACCATTTCTTGCGAATGCTAGCACAGATTGGGAGGGGTCACTTTGATACTGCTTATGATGCAGGTTAGTTGTATTCCAATTGCTTTTTGGAAGGTAATTGATGGTGCAGCATGTCTTGTGTCTCAATACCCTATAAAGCCAAGCAGGAAAGGATTCTTAAACAGTCACTTTCTCTATTGCTCTTTTATTTGGCCAGATTCAGTTGATTTTCGATTGCAGAAATTATTCACAACTGCATCATCAATCATTCTAGCCGATATAACTGTTGATGCTTTGGAACATCTGGACTCGCTTGAGGTGCTCAATTCAAGATATTGAATATTGTTTTACGCCAATCCTGCCTTGATTATTTCATGCTCTCTCTTAGCATAATTATGTTTTAACAGAGGAGCTTTTGAATTCTCTTGTCTTGTTCATTTTTTCTGGCTGTTTCTGACATGTTGTCTTCTCTGACCTCCTAGCAGTTGCTTCCTTTTTGTATCCCAGACCTCTCACGTGGAAGCCCATTGATTGTATCGGGCAGATATAGTGGAAACTTTCCAGACCCTGTCAAAATAAGTGGCACCTTGGCAGATAAGAGAAAGTTCACAATAGACTTGAAAACACAAAAGACAAAGGATCTGCCATTTGATAGGGTAATGTTTCTTCAGGACATGACATTATTTAATAAATATGAACTTAACATCAGAAAGTAGTTGCAAGATAGATTATCATAGATAGAAATCATTTTGTCCAAGAATGATTATAATCGTGAATCAGTCTTACCTAAAGGACTGCTCTTTGTCGTGTCTCTTATAATGCCTTTTTCTGAATCCCTTGCTTTCGGGATGAAGATGATTTATTGAATATTTAACAGGAGAATCTTAAATTTCTGTCTTCTATTGGGATGCCCTGGAGGTGGAACGCTTACATTCTTTTGTCACAATGATCTTTACATTATGCATGAAGTTTTCTCTGTGAACGGCATCCTTTCAGGGATCTGGCTTCACCCCAGTGTTGAATTATGATACAAAATCAATTGCCTTGTTTGCTTTCCTGTACACTTACACTTGTCAATTGCTATTGTAATGCTCAAACCAGATTACTTCATTTCTTTTGTTATCTACCTTGGCTGTTTGGGTCTTCGTAGAAAGTAATTGTTTTCAGTTCTCAAGCATGAGATTGCATCCATCCCTCACAACTCAGCAATTCGCTCATATTAGTTCACTAGAGAAAACCACTATAAAGAAATTTGCACAATTAGAAAGTTGTTTCGGGTGCATTCTTCTCTAACTATTCTTTACCAACTCTGCAGGTAGTTGGAAGGAGACAAATTGATTTACTCACTGCTAATGCATGGTTGTCAGGGAGTAAAGAGCTGGAACAAAAGGTTTGCTATTGAATTTGATTAGATTCTGATTCTTCTATAAATTATGCGAAGCTAATTCGTTTGATCTTCTTCATTGTAGGTTGGCATGGTTTTTGTGGTTGTGGTGATGTGTGTACTCATCGTTTCTTCACGCAAATCTAATTCGTTTGATCTTCTTCTTCTTCTTCTTCGCTGTAGGTTGCAAAAATGAGCATCCAAACTGGGTTTCCATCTGAATACACCCTCATGGTTTTGCATCAGACTCTTACAGATGAGAAAGCGCCAGAAACAATCCTGATACAGGATGTATGCACTTGCCTGACTCCTAAATATCCAAGCTTCTTAAATTATTGAAAGAATTCCTCTACGCTCTTTTTCCCAAGTTCCTTGTACACGACAGGCAGAAACGCATCGCCATTTGAATTACAAATGTGACATCTATCATCCAGCATTTTTGATCAAGCAGCCCCCTGACTTTGGCCTTGCTTTATTCGATGATTTTCAACTGCCCTCACATGGAAAGCTTGCATATGATTCTTCTTCTTAAAACCATTAATTTAACCTCAGATTTTACTTGGAAGATTATTTGCAAGGCCGTAAGCTCATCTGTTTAACTTCCTTTATATCTAATGAAAACAGGTATTCAACAAAATGAACCCTCTCAAGAAAATGGACTTTCCAAAGACAATCGTGTTGAGGAATCTATGCGTTGGCTTTGGCAACTTGACTGCGACAGCTGAGAACATTCCTCCAGGAACCGAGGAGACAAAGTCATCTGAAGCAACCGAGATGCTGGTCAAGGCTGCTTCCAACTGCTGTGGCAGGGTGGTGGATCGCTGCTGTTGCATGTGCTTCATCCAAACTTGTTCATATATGAATAATCAGTGCTCTATTGTCCTCTCCCAGCTCTGCGCTGCCCTTGCTTGCGTTGAGTGCATAAACTGCTGTATCGAGCTTTGCGAATGCGGATAAGTATGCTGTGACTGGTCTCCAAACACGCAGAGATTCAAGAATTGCAATGCTGGGTGTATTATGCTGCTGCAGCTTGCTTTGTATAATCATCTGTTTTATTATTCCATTAGAAAAGAAAAAAAAGAAGAAAATCCTTAACTCAAGCCCAGTCATTTTACATAATATTCATGTCGGATTTGTAAAACCTTTCTCTAAACAATTTAGATTTTCATCCATAGTATATTGAGGACAGGGTGAAGACAAATTGAAAAAAAATAAAATTAAGATTGTGTTAGGTCGTAGAAAATCATCTATTTTCAATGTTTTAATGAAAAATTGGAAAATATTTCCATTTGGTGGGAGCATACAATGATTTCTCATAAAAAATAAAATAACATTAAAATTATAGGAATTATTAAAAAAATTAAAATCAAAATTGAGAATAATTATATTTAGAATAATTTAACTATAATTATTAATTGTATTTCATTTAAAATAACATTATTTATTTTATTAAAAAATTCTTTATATTAAAAAGTTAAATAACTAGATACTTTTTAAAGTTTTTTTATTTAGAAATATATTAAAATAATATTTTTTTATATTAAATCTAAAATATTTAAAATAAAAAATCAAATATTTTTAAAAACTCTTTTTGAAAGGTAAAACAGAGGAGCCTAAGTGACAGAATGGTGTGTTAACTAGACAGTCCCCGAAAAGATAGGAGACCAAAATCTTTCCCCTAAAAAATCTCCTCTTCTTTCCCGCCTTTCTCCTTCCTAATTCCAGGTATGTTTGTTTCCCGAGAAAATAAAATCATGCACAGTTAATGAATAATAAATAAGCAAGATTACTTTTATTGTATTAATTGGTTGTGATTATCTATATAAATTTTTACATTTTGCAGTTTCAAGTAGTAATAGCAAATCATTTCAAATGATTCTTCGCCTTTTCTTCTTCGTCTTCTTCCTTGTGCTCTCTGCCTCTTTCCCTATCAGGTAACAATTACTAAAAATCAGGGTTTCCCCCTCATTTTAGTTGATCAACACGGTTCTTGCTTGTATCAACTATTTATGAACCTTACCTTAAAAAATGTACGAGAAACATTTCTTTCCCTTTTGTTCTGTGTTACTATATTTTGTAACTAGAGCTGTTCAACTGGTGAAATATTTATTTTAGTCGATGAACCTAATCTTGCCAAGGTTTGCATTTCAGGGTGAAACTTAAAAATATTGGAATTTTTTCTTTCACGATTAAATTTTTTGTAACATGTAGGGCCTCGGTGAGGACCGGATTGGTTTAATCTTGCCTGTCCTTGTTGGTGCAATCATACAATATAGTTTTTATTTAGCCGACTGGTATTGTTATCTTGAATACTTCATGAAATGTGGGCTATTTTCAAGCAGTGGGAGTGAAGAAAAGGAAAAGACGTTAGCTATGATCAAGCCAGATGGATTGCTAGGTAATTACACTGAAAGGATAAAGGAGGTTGTTGTGGATTATGGATTTAGCATCTTGAAGGAAATTACCGCTCAACTTGACCAAGACAGTGCTGCAAGCTTTTACGCTGAACACTCTTCAAGAAGTTTCTTTCCAAGTCTTATCAAATACATGACAAGGTATCTTTACTTCATTTTTATTATTGTGATTTGGGGGCAATTCAGTTGACCAATTTTGTGGTGAGCTTCCTGAACTCTATTGCTGTAGTTGCAAAGTTCTGAATTGGATTTTCCTGAGAATATTCCAGATGCCTAAGACAAAGAAGATTGTGGCCTTTGTTCGTGTATTTCAGGCGTTTAGGCAATGTATTGAAACCTTGAACCTTGCACTTTGAATAGTTATATTTCATTGTATTAATGGGCTGTGATTCTGCATGCCAAGTTGACATTCATCGTGCTGTTGGTTATTGTTTGAATGAAGGAGAAATCTGCTCTCATTCTTTTACTTCGTTATATGTTGACTCATAGCTTTTGATAGTGGTCCAGTTGTGGTCATGGTCTTGGAGAAGGAAAATGCAATTGCTGATTGGCGCACTTTGATTGGACCAACTGATGCATGCAAAGCTAAGATTACTCATCCTAACAGGTTATTTATGTATAAGCTTCTGTTTCTCATACCCATCCCATTCATTGCTTTGTAAGGTTAGGTTTTCAAGTCACTGTCATTAGACTTTCTCCTCCATAGCTTCACAACAGTACTCTTTTGTTTTTTCAGTATCAGAGCAATATGCGGGCAGAATTCAGAAAAGAACTGTGTTCATGGTTCAGACTCTCTCCTATCAGCTCAAAGGGAAATCTCATTTTTCTTTGAAGATGTATCTTCAGGTTATATATATATTGTTTTTATCATAAGCAATGGTGTTCACTTTTTTTTTTTTTTCTTAACTTTGGTGCACAATATTGGTTTTTGCCGTTTTAACCTAATGTAATGAAATTATACGCACATAATGTATACTATCTTCTGAGCCCATAGTTACAACACATCATTATGATACGTTTGGTTCTTCTTCATTAATTGTAATTTTTTCCCCTAATAACCTTCTGTTATATGCTATAAGATAGATTTTACAAATGAGAACTATTGCCCTGTGAGTTCATGACTGTTTTCATGAAGTTTGAATATTAGTGCCATGAAATAAATCTTGATGTAACCTTGTATACTATTGGTGAATAACTATTTTTTCTAGCTATGCATTGACACCAATATAAGAGTACGATTGCCCTGTGAGTTCATGACTGTTTTCATGAAGTTTGAATATTAGTGCCATGAAATAAATCTTGATGTAACCTTGTTTACTATTGGTGAATAACTATTTTTTCTAGCTATGCATTGACACCAATATAAGAGTACGATTGCCCTGTGAGTTCATGACTGTTTTCATGAAGTTTGAATATTAGTGCCATGAAATAAATCTCGATGTAACCTTGTTTACTATTGGTGAATAACTATTTTTTCTAGCTATGCATTGACACCAATATAAGAGTACGATCATTTTCAAAGCAAAAACAATAATAATCATGGTTTTGGTTGCTTTAGCTAATGCCATAAAATATAAAAAAAGTATCATTTTTTCAAGCAATAATTTGGTGGTTGTATTTATTTTTGGCAGGTGAAACAAATACAACACATGATGAGCTCTAGCAGCTGGTAAACACTCAGACAAATTACATGTTTTTTCAAGTCTCTTTACTCTCTCGAACCCACACATGCTACAGCAGCTGCAATGACGGAATTTTTATGGTGGTTAGCCATCTGCTGTTAAAATAGACTTTCAAATTTACAGTTTCATTGAATGTCCTTTTTTTTGCTTCCTGTTTTTTTTGTCCTTTTATTTTGAGTACAATCTTAAAAAAGGCCGATTCATCACAATACTCATGAAAAGTAATTGAATGGAAGTGCTCTAATTAGTTGCCATTTCATAGATATACAAGGGGAACACCAAATATTTTGTTTTCTCCCAAGTCCTTTCCTGCTTTCTCTTTGAGAGAAATCGTTGTTGCTTACCTTGATAACAGCATTGGATGGGCTGAGGTAGAACATAGGAGGCCTGCTCTGAAAAGTTATGCCTGTTCCATTTGCATTATAGCATTGGAAACTTGATTTTAGCTACTGAAAACATTATAACAGTGGTTGATTCTCTGTGTAGGTGATAGGGCTTGCGTTATCTTTCAGCTTTATGCCAATATGAATCTTGTAATAAGAAGATTAACTGATTGCTGGAAGTGCTGGGCCTTGCTGGAAGTGCGAGCTTTAGTAACAGATCATTTAAGCTTGTATTGCCAGACACTTGTACGAGATGGTTATTCCATCCTCTCTCAAACTAGTAATCAAGACACTACTCTTCTTAGGCTAATAGCTTATAAGTTTTGGCAGAGCGGATATCAATGGAAAAGGATGAGATGGGTTGTCTGCAACTTCGTATTCAATTAAAAACAGTTCTCATGAATCTAGAGGACTCCAAAGAATTACTTCGTTGGTTGAGATCTAAAGGATGGTGCGATGAACTTTTTGAAGAGTTGAGTTGAACATAAGGGAATGGCATTTCATTTTTATGGAGGATGGTGGTCAATAACGAAAACAATTAAAATTTACTATCAGGGTCATGTTTAGAACATAATTTGAATAGTCAGTGGATAAAGAGTCAATTCTGTCAGTCATCGGGATTGAAAGTGAGCTGCTGTTTTTTTGTTTTTGGCAACAGCATAGAAAGCTGCAAATTGCAATAACCATCAGCATACATTTTCTGTGTGTACTAATTGATAGCTAGATACATGAAGAAATGCAGCACAAATGGAGATACATGCATATAACCATGGACTTAGATTTCTTCCAAATAGTCAAAAGATCCTCAGCAACTATTTGACGCAAGAATCACCAAGCCAATTTGTCACACCCGTAGGATTATAATGAAATAATTTGGAACAAATTTATCATTCAAATTTAATTTTATTAAATTAAAATTGGAGGCTGCACAGGAAAGAAAGATAATAATTGTAGGAGAACGATTTCCTGGTGTATTTTACTTTCTGTTTGTTTATTGGCTTCTACAAGCTTCTTAGTTAGTACAGATATTGTATGTATCATGCTACAGTACAAAAGTCTCAACTTCAATGTGTTACTGATCATATTCTTTGGACGGCATATGAATTATTTCAAGAATTCAGGTTGATAAAGCTTGAATGTTCGTAACTATTTTTTACTCGATTATTTCCTTGTCAAATAAAGTTTCATGATTTGACGCTTCATAGTTCAAAACTCACAGTAGTGTATACCTGTGTCACTGCTTTGCCGTCTTAGTAGACCGTGCAAATCTCTTGTTATTGCATTGCACCCATGCTAGGTTTAAAGCTGCAGCTAGGGTTATAGCTACATGAAGATGATATGTGATTGTTGTGTAATGTAGTGGTACCATCAAGGTCCTATTTAGCGGCCAGGAATGAAGGGTGCGCACATCTTCTTTGAGAGAAAGAGTCTGCAAAGTTTTACCACCATGATTATAGGATAATATATTTTGATTCATGATGAGGTTGTCATGGGAGCACGACGAAACATTTGCTTAGTCTTAATGCATGACACTTTTGTTTATTAATTAGCAGAAGATCCAATGAAGGGCGAGCTAGTCAAACTCAATGATGGCCACCATGCACTTTCGTGGATGATTGAGGTTCCACATCATACAAGGTCTTAATTTATGTTAGCCGAAGAGTGTTAACCTTCCAGAATTAGGAACCCTTGCAGGTTTGGTTGCTAAACCCTAGACATTAGTAGACGCGGTAACCCACATGGCTTTTATTTCTTTATGCTATCTTGGTTCCTGCGATCCTTGGCTTACCTTTTCATTTTGCTTTCTTCATTACTTGCATCTCGAGGAGTCGATGACAAGCTTTACTGGTATATCAAAAATTTTGGGCTTAAAGCCAGCGTTGTCGTGACGAGCAGGATGACGATTTGTGCGGGATAAATGAACTTCCATTCTGCAGGATTTCTTGATCATCAAGCTCGTATCAAATTAACTTTGGGGTTGCTGTTTTTAACTTCTATTTTATAGAAGCCGAAGAAATCAAACACATAGTTCATTGTGTTCTTGAACTTTGCTTAGATCCAGCATGATCGACGTGAACCCACACCAACCACATACATGAAAACCATTTGAACCTCACACAGACTTTCCTTGGCAGTCAATTAGGTGAAACCCACTTTAAACCATACTCTTAGTTGTAATGGCAAATTAATTCTACCTGTTTTTATTTTAGGCTTGTTCTATCCCACTATTATCCTCTTTAAGTAGACTAAGGGTTTTGGTTAAGATGCTGATGATCATAATATCGTGTGATTTTAAACATGTGCCATGGAGGAAAGAAAGGGAGCCGAAAAGGAAGCCACTTTGAAATCTGGAGTAAAAAGATCTAGTGATGGCTTCTTCCAATATTTCCTATATATATCATGTTTCTTTTATTTGAGTCAATTATAAACTCGGTCCCTTTAGTTTATCAAAACTAATTAGTTAGTCCTTGTGGTTTCATAAATATAATTCATCCCTGTGTTTTTAAGACTTATTTATAATTTAATATATTTTTATCCTTCACATGTTATTTTCCAATTTATTTCATGCTTTTTTTTAGAAATATATAAAAAATGGATAATATAGAGAGATTGATGAGATAAAGAAAGTGTTTTCTTGAAACAAAATACAACCATGTGCTTATTAAATATCTATTCATTATTTGATAATTATTATTTATTTTTCTAATCTTATTTTTAATCATCGATAAATAAATAGTTTTTATTATGGTTATAAAACACGATTCAAAGGGTAATTTATTTCAAGGTTAAAGTCATGGATCAGATAATTTATTTGATTTGTTCTTTTAAAAAATTTTGAAATATGATTTTAATAAAATAAATTAATTTTTTCACTAAACCTACTTAGGTTTTATATTAACTCAATGAGTGGTGTTGGTTCTTATCACTATGGCATAAAAATGGCATTTTATGAATTGGAAATTGATTCTTTCAAATGAAAAATCGAATAGGCCTTTTGGGATATGTGTTGGTCCCCCATTTTTCATAACTTGATTTAAAACGGATGTTTGGTGGTATTACAATGGTTAGTTTTAAAAATATTTTTTATTTAAAAATATAATAAAATAATATTTTTTTTTATTTTTTAAAATTTATTTTAAATATTAGTGCGTTAAAAAAAAATTGAAAACAAAAAGACAATTGAAGTAACTAAAAAAATAAAATAAAAAATCACTTTTTGAAAAAGTGTTTTTCAAAAGTAAAAACAAACATGCTAAATTTCACTGTAGCTCCATCAACTATTTTTTATTTTGGTTGTGAATTGTTTTTTTTTCCCCTCAATCGCAATCTTTGATGGCAAAATTACAATTTATCAGTCAAAATTTGTCAAGGATGAAAAAAATTAACAAAAAAAGGGCCAAAATATAAAATATGGTTTTATTAAAAAAATAATTTTTTAAATTTAATTTAATCAGTTCTTAGTTTAACTCGATGAGTGGTGTTAGTCCTTATCACTATGGCATTTTCTGAATTGGAAATGGATTCTTTCAAATGAAAGATCAACAAGGCCCCTAAGGGACACGTGTTAGCCATAAAAGATCATAGAATGTATTTCGCCAGCTATCATAACTTGATCCTATTGCCATAACTTATATTGGGATATAACTTATACTTTTATTTGGAAAGTTTTTTTTTTAAAATATATTAAAATAATATAATTTTTTTAAAAAATTATTTTTGATATTAACATATTAAAATTATTTAAAAATATTTTTTTAAAAAAAAATCTTAATTTTTTTTAAAAAATGCTTTTAAAATATAAAAACAAACAAGTTTTATATACACTGAAACAACTAAATCATGCATTGTAGCTCTACCAACTATTTTTATTTCCATTATTATTATTTTTTTTCAATCACAATCTTCAATGGAAAAATTACAATTTATCAATCAAAATGTGTAAGGATGAACAAAATTAACAAATAGAGGGCCAAAGTATAAAATAAAAAGAAATATTTGTCCTATCTAAAATTTGTAGGGAAAATATTATTTTATTCTTTCTACTTTCTTTCTTCTTCTTTTAAATTTTTATGGATGTTTTGAATTTAAATTTGACCAAAAATTTTTTTTTTTAGTTTATGAATGTTAGAGAGAGGAGAGAGAAAATTATTACATTCATGTGAGGATGGAGAAAGTCATTGGCTTTCACCTAATCTAGCCATTAAAAAAATCAATTTTTATATTAATATGATTTATTTAATAAAAAAGTTTAATAATAATTATTTTAAATTTTAATATTATCTGAAATAATAAATCAAGCCCAGTAAAAACTTTCTACCGAGTTTAATTTTATATTTTTTAATTATCCCTTAGGTTTTTCAAGTTGATGTTGTGATGTTATAAAAGTTTTTATTAGATATTTTTAGATAAATATAAATTAATAAATGAGCCATTTGAAAAAAAACAAAACCTATGTTGATTAGAAGGGGCCGAAATTTGGGTTTAATAGTTCTGTTTAAAGTGAAGTTGGGAGCAAGGAAAATATTGCATCTGATAATGTAATAATAGTTGTGATTTAAAATATTTTTTTATTTAAAAATATATATTAAAAATATTTTTAATATTAGTATAATTTTAAAAAAAATATTTTTTTTTAAGATATATGATTACAACCGTGTTACAAACACTGCCATGGTGATGATATGCATTGACTCTCTCGTTCAAGTGCTATTTTTCCATGAAGTCCACTTTTTAACCTTTTTTCTTTCTTTCCTTCCTCTTAGTTCTTAAGATAGTAACCTAGTCCGACGCTGCAAGTAAACACTTCGGGGGACCAATCACGTGAGAGGGTGGTGTCCTGTCAGCGTTTCGTCAGGAGACGATCCTCAGAACTCATGTGTTTAGATCAATAGACAAGAAGACTTGGTCGATGTTTTTTTTTATATTTCAAAAATAATTTTTTAAAAAAATAATTTTTTATTTTAAATTAATATTTTTAAATTATTTTGATTCACTAATATTTAAAATAATTTTTTTAAAATAAAAAATATTATTTTAATATCTTTTTAAATAAAAAATAACTATAATTAAATTCTGAAACATCAAACAATAAAAATATCACTCCAACTATATCCTTAAACACCAAACAACAAAAGTATGAGATACAGCTTAACTAACTGACATATTCTTCAAAAAGGGAGAAAAAGGAGTTGAAATAAAATGTATAAATACAGTATTCCTCGTGATTAAAATTGGAAACTAGAGATGGTAATTTGATTTCGTTATTGGTTTTATGCAGTGTGGTGATAGCTTTCTATTAAACAAGTTTCAAGTGCTTTGGTTCATGAAAATCCTCTTGTGCTTAGACATTACAGCCACTCCTAATTTCATAACACATTGATAATGGATTTTGTTTTTTAAATTTTTCACTTGGTTGCACGAGATTAAAGATTTGTTTATTTTAATGTCATAAAAATACTTTAAAAAATCATAATTTTTTATTTGATTCAAATTAATATTTTTTTGTTATTTTAAAATCACTTTAATTTACTCATATAAAAAATAATTTTAAAAAATAAAAAATCTTTTAATATGTTTTTAAACAAGAATATTTTTTTTTTAAAATGATTGATATATTCCCAGATGCGTTGTGTTGTAGAGCATGCCGCCCATAATCTAAATGGGATTTTTGGTGGTTGACAACTGGGGTCAGGTAAGATTCGGGTGTCGATTTGGTCGGCTGGGGGGGCCATCACCGCGAGGCTGCTAGTGTTTGTTTTTTTAATCTTCCTAGCTTTCATCACCTTCTTAATGTAATTTTGCCTCCATGGTGTCCTTGCTCTCGGTTCTTGAAAGCTCAGTTCATTTGTCTCTCACAGAATCTTCCCATGATTTGTTGACGTAGCTGCTCCCTTGAAAATAAAAGAGACCAACATGTACGCGCGCGCGCGCGCGCACACATATTTGATTGATGGTGCATAAATTATGTCACAAAATGGTTGGATTAAGCTACTTGGTCTTATGTTAATTATTAATTATTCTGGTTTTTTCCTATTTTACTTTAACATACACTAAAAGTGATTGCAATGAGAGGTGTGAAGTGAAGTCTTTTTTTAACTTTCATCCTCGCATTTGTGAGGATTTTTTTATATATATATTTTAAATTTAGTTTGTTTTGTTTTGTTTTATTATTTAATACTGAGTTTGTTGGGTATTGAATTTCATAATTTACTTTAATTTATTTTTTATATAATTGTTTTATCTCAGGTCTCACATCGTGTTTTTTTAGGTTAGTCGTGTTGATTAGAGTTATTTTTTTAATTATTTATCCTTCAATTTCATCTATCAACAATAAATTAATTAAAAATAGAGATATATAATCATTTTTATTTGATTTTTATGGAGTTGTCATAATCTTATAATCCAGGTAGCGAGTTGTGAGTTAACTTGGTTGATTTTTTGTTTTTTTTATAATTTTATTCTTCAATATTAATTTGATTGATAATTGAAATTTATAGTTTTTATTTATTTATTTATGGAGTTGTTTTACTATTTTCCTGAGTCTAACAAGTTAACTAGAGTTGATTTAATAATTTTTTTGCTATTTTTTTTCAATGTAAGCCTTTAATATTAAATTTATTTGGAATTAAGTTTCATAATTTTTTTCTGATTTTTTTTACGAGTTTATTATGGTCTTATAATTTGGGTTAAGGGTTAGGCCAATTGACGTGAGATTTTTTTTTAAAAAAATTTATCATTCAATATTAGGTTAATTAAAAATTAATTTTTATAATTTCTTTTGATTTGTGTTTTATGAGGTTATTCTGGTCTTATGACTTAGGTCACGAATTTGATCGGTTGGCTTGGGTGTTTTTTATATCCTTTTCTTAATTATGTTGTTTTTCATATTTTAATATTCAGTTGATTGCAAATTGAGTTTTATAATTTATAATTTGTTTTCCTTTTATCTTTTATGGAATTATCTTGATGTTATGACCCAAATTTGATAAATTAACATAAATTAACTCGGATCATTTTTTTAGTTGAATATTGTTTTTATTTACATCTTTCAAGATTATGTTGATCGAGAATTGAGTTTAATAATTTTTTTATTTGCTTTGTGTAAGGTTATTAGAATCTCATAACCTGAGCAGTGAATTTGACAGATTAATCCAAGTTGATCTAATATGTTGTCATTTTAATATTTTTTTAAATCAAGCAATATTTTTATCGGTTATTCTAGTTCTTTTTGGACCTGCAAGGCTGACCAACTCACACCATGTCAATCCTCATGCAGTTTAATTTTCTTTTATGTTAAAAAACATATTAGCAACTTCTAAATATTTTTATATTAAAAAAATTAATTAAACCCACAACATAGCACAAGCAATGATCTAGTTAATATATATTAAAATGACTTGGCTTTTAACTATACAATGAACAATAGAATATCAATACCTTTTCAATTTGATTCTTAAAACTTTCATGATTTTTTTTTAATTTCAAGCATTTTTTTTTCAATTTTATCCTTCAATATTTGATTTATTTGATATTAAACTTTATAATTTATCTTGGTTTACTTTTTATAGAGTTATTTTGATCTTATAATTT
The DNA here is from genome assembly GCA_015708895.1 of Populus ilicifolia. NCBI lineage: Eukaryota > Viridiplantae > Streptophyta > Magnoliopsida > Malpighiales > Salicaceae > Populus > Populus ilicifolia. The sequence goes on along the minus strand of SRLM01000203.1, from coordinate 1,120,319 downwards.
ATGTCACAAGTTTTACGAGTTAGCTATATTGACTTCGGTTATTTTTTGTTATTTTTTAGCTGTTTTTTTTCCTGAACTTTATTCTTTAACATTGAATTTATTGAGAATAAAACTTCATAATTATTTTTTGATTTCCTTTTCAAGGGGTTATCACATGCTTGTGACCCCGATTGCGAGTTTTATGGGTTAGATAGATCAACTCAATTTTTTTATTTGAATATTTTTTTTAATTTTATATTTCAACATTAGATCAATTGAGAATTAGACTTTATAATTTTTTTTGTTTGCTTTCTTTAGAGTTATCTCAGTCTTCTAACCAGGGTTTGATAAGTTAACATAGGTTGATTTATGCTATTTTTATGTCATTTTTTTTATTTTTTTCAATTTAATTCTTCAACATTAGGTTGATTCATAATTGGGCTTCTTAATTCTTGTTTTTTGATTTTCGATGTGGTTATTACAATCTTATAACTTGGGTTGCGAATTAGGCCTGTTAACTTGAGGTTTTTATTTTTTATTTTTTTATCCTTGATTAATTTATTTTTAATTTTATCTTTCAATATAAGAAATTGATTGAGAATTAGATTTTATAATTTTTTTTTATTTACTCTATATGAGTTTATTATGATCTTATGACTTGAGTTATAGGTTCAATTGATTCATGTGGTTTTTTGTATATATATTTTTTTTAATTTTATCATTCAAAATTAAGTTAATTGAGAATTGAAGTTCATAATTTATTTTGATTTACTTTTTACGAGATTATTCAAGTCTCATAATCCAAGTTTAACAGGTTAACTTGAGATGATTTAACTCACTTTTTTATTTAATATTTATTTTCAATTTCTTCATTCATCATTGAATTAATTAAAAAACGAGATTGATATTTTTTTTTAATTTATTTGCTTTCTATGGTATTATTAGGGTTTCATAACAAGAATAACATATTTAATAGGTTAATCTGATTTTATTTGAATCGATATAATATATTATTATTTAATATTTAAAAAATGATATCGTGTTGATTTTTAATTTTTTTAAACAAATTAAATTTTTATTAGTCATCTAAATTATATTTGAATATATCAAGTTGACCAGGTTATATTAGACTGATTCTTATATGGTTATAAAATAAATTCTAATAAAAAATACATTTATAATACTTAAATATTGTTTTATAATTAAAAAAATTTATTCAATCAACAACGTAACTCGGAGAATAATCTGGAATGCAAATAAGAAGAGTATCATCGAAATAGTAAATGCCTAGTAGCACCCATTTATTTCACAAATTTTGAAGCAAATACTAATGGGACGTCTAGTCCCGCAAAACAAATGGTGACCATTGATCCGTACAAGTTCTAGAAATACAAAGAGGAAGAGCACATCTACCTATACATCATAACGTATATACCAATTGCTTTCAAATTAATAGCAGACGGTTAACCTGATGAATCCTGTCTGTTTTGCAATGCGATCATATTTGTTTTTGTATATATTTTATTTGAATAATGTATTAAAATAACTTCCATTAAAATTATTAAAAAGCACTGGACAGTACCAATAAAGTATATTAACATGATGAAAAGGAACTGAAGCGTACCTTTCAATACAGAATCTCCATTAATTAAACTCCCCTTCGTGTCAATCCTTTCATCGTCCCCTTCGTGTCAATCCTTTCATCGTTGGATTATCATTTGAAAAGGTGTTTGGAGATTATCATTTGAACACAGTATCTCCATTAAATTATTCCTTAGATTTGCATGCTAATATTCAAGTGGACATAAATCGTGCCACGAAGCGAAGCTCGGAGGTTCTTCCATGGAGAACGTCCTCCCACACATGTGCCATATATTAAAAAAAAAAAGGGGGTTTAGTACTAGAATCAAAGAAATAAAAAAGGAGAATGTCTTTCATGTGCTTGTAGGGCAGGGCAGGGGGGTATATTAGTTGGATTGTAAGAGAGAAGGTGATGCACTGATTGCTACCAGAGAAGAAAACTACGACGAATATATATAATGGTGGAAATTGAGAGCTGGGGGACATAGGTAGCTAGAGTGGCAAAAAAAGGTTGATTCTGGGAACTTGAACCAAGAACAATCTGCTCAAGGCTCGATCATGAAATTCACCAAACTCCCACCTGTGCTTTGATACTCTTAAAGTTGATTTCTCATCGAGTTTTAAGGTTTAGCTTTCGGAAGCTTCAGTTTCTCACACACACCATTCTCCAAGTCTCAGCTCCCCACCACACCACCTTTGCGTTAATATTTTGCGCTGAAAAGAGGCTCCCGATGAAGGTAAGTTGTTTGCTAGTGAAGATATATATATATATATATATATATATATCATGGAGCTACAGGCCTCCTCGTTTCCAAATCCATGATTCGGATTCGTCAACAATGTTACACACACTCCCACGTATATTTATATATAAATGGTGTTTTGATGAGAGGTTCTCTTTGGCTGTTGGCAGCTGTTCAGCTGGATGCAGAATAAGATTAATGGCAAACAAGGGAAATGCAGAAAGCCAAACACAGTGCTTTCAGCTACTCGTAAGCATTCTTCCAACTCTTGTGTCTAATGGAAGTGTTCTTGCTCGAGATAACTATTCCTCTCTGATCCTTCTTCAAACCCATCTTATATCTTTGCTTCAGCATCTCGGTTGATTTTGAGGAACGTCGTTAATATCAGTCCATGCATAAATTAGTTTTGTAAATTTAACAATTTCCCTAAAATTAAGTTTTAGCAAAGGAATATAAGCCGATGTATCCACACTAGGAGACATGAAATACTAATCTTTTTATATATATATATATATATATATAAAATCCTGGTTGAAATGCACTCTACTGATAAGCGCAATTGCTTATTAGACAAATCAACAAGTGTGGATTCGGAAGGGAAAAAAGTAAAGAGTGAGGATGGAATTGATAAATATTGAGCATTTTGTACGAATTGCAGATTCACCCTTCTATATTTGCAAATCTTACTTTCTTACTCGTTTTAACTTCTCAGCAGATGTTTGCATCTTAAATTTATCGCTCAATTATTTTCTTTTGTCTACTGGACAGGGCATGTGAAGCAAGAGTCCCGAGAGGAATTTAGCGATTGGCCTTATGGCCTGCTTGCAATTGGAACCTTTGGCAACAACGAACTTCGAGACAATAATGAAATCCATGATGTTGAAGAGGACCCGTCTCCGTCCGATGATTTACAAGATTTCACACCTGAGGAAATCGGGAAATTGCAAAAAGAGTTGACAGAGCTTTTAACAAGAAAGCCATCTTCTCAGGATAAGGAAAAGGAAATTGCAAACCTTCCATTGGATAGATTTCTTAATTGCCCGTCAAGCTTGGAGGTTGACAGAAGAATCAGCAATACAGTGATTAGCGACGTGGATAACCATGAGGATGATATTGAGAGGACAATCAGTGTCATACTTGGCAGATGCAAAGACATCTGTGAAAGCAATAATAAGAAGAAGGCTATTGGGAAGAGATCGATCTCTTTCCTTCTCAAGAAGATATTTGTTTGTACAAGTGGGTTTGCTCCACAACCAAGTTTGAGAGACACCCTTCATGAATCAAGAATGGAGAAGGTATACTCACGAACTCAGGCTTACTTTATTCATTTACATGCATTTCTATCAGTCAGCATGCATTTTCTCATGACAAAAACATTTCTCCATGCCAAGACTATTTCACAGTAGTTTCTTCGACTAGTTTAGGGATTACGATTCAAGAGTCCATATATATACACAACTGCTGATGGTTGTTGTTATACTTGCAAACAGCTTTTGAGAACATTGCTTCACAAGAAGATTAACCCACAAAGTACTTCCCGGGCGTCATCAATGAAGAAATATATTGAGGACAGAAATACTCCGAAGAAGGACAAGGAAGATGATGAAAAGCGGGACAAGACACGTAATGGATCTAAATGGGTCAAGACAGATTCAGAATGTAAGTTTTTTTTTCCCATGGGTGTCAAGACATGTAAAACCATGTATATCAGATATATGATAAAGATCCAGTTCTAATATCAACGTGCTGATCTTGTTTTACAATTTTAATGCAGATATTGTGCTAGAGATTTGAATCTTCATGCCATTAAAGGATTCGTATTACAAGGTATGTACAAGAAGATCCTTTTTCTCAGCTTTGTTCAATACTACCACTTCAGAACTTTCGCCAAACCAGAACTTCAAATATCAAAATTGGCTAAATATTATAACTGTTTCCAAAAAACAAATATAGATATGTATAGTTTTATCCATGTGCATGCTCCCATTATCAAGGCAATTTAACCTCTGACATGGATGCTAAATGACTCAAATTCCAGATTCAAATGTGGATTGAAGCTAGTGAGATACTTGGAATTATGGACTAAAGAGATGACATTTCAAGACCATAAAAGCCATAAAAAATGTCGCAGCTACTTCGAGGGTGGATTAATGAGGACAAGGAGAGCAATTTTTGATCAAGAATGTCACTAGCTATCATCTACTTTACGGTTCTTCCCCGGCCCCGCTTTTTTTCTCTTCTTTTTTCCATGTTTGCATCTGTGAATTCAGGGCAACACAGGTTAACAGGATACAGAGAGCTAGACATTCCCTACATTTTTCAGTCCTCTTTCACCACGTCCTTTTCTCTGAGCGATGTTTTCTCGTTGGAACATACATGATCTTGACGTTAATAATATAAAACTGACAGAACCTGTTTTCAAGGTCTTTGAAAAGAACCCTGTTTCTTTCAGTTGATCGTGGATCCATTATTCTGTTTCGATTTGCCTTGGTGGGTGAAAGAAAAATGGAAATTCTTACATGGCGAAACACATTTTTATATGCTTTATTTAAATGTCATTTAAACTATATTTATTTTACATTAAAAGACATAATGATACTAGTAAGAATTCATATATCCTAGATTCAAGGGACATAATGTTAAATATAACGAAAATATGACAAGAAAAAGTCCTGAGAATGTTATACAAGATATTGTATCATGATTTCAAAGTGAAACCCACTTGCGATCTCATAAAATAAACTATTCAGGTGTATTTTTACTTTTTTTGTCATATTTTTTTTAATGAAAATGACCTTTATTTTAATTATTGAAGAAAATAATATCTTCACGAGAGCATACAATTAGATTTGATGAGTGTTTGGTAACTTGATGTTAAATATTTTAAAAAATATTTTTTAATTGAACAAAACATCAAAATAATGCTTATATATATTATTTTTTATATCAGTATGTTAAACCTATAAAAAAATATTAACTTGATTTTTTATATAAAAACTAATTTAAAAAGCATTTTAAAAAATAAAAACTATCAGAAGAATAAATGGATACGCAAGCAACGATATCACAAGATTTGTTAAGCCAAACAAATAAGAGAGAACAAAAAATAACCCAATTTAAATCTTTCATGAAACTTTTTAACTCTTTACTTAATTATTTTTTGTGCTGCATTTCGGTTTAAAAAAAATTAACATAAAAAATATGTTCAGGTATTATTAATGTATTTTTTAATAAAAAATTAAACTATATAAAAATCGATCTAATATGATCTAATCAACTTGATATATTAAATGACAACCCAAACTATTAATAAAAATATAGTTTGACTTTAAACAAATCAGGATAACATCTTATAAAAAATATTAAAATAACAATATATTAAATTAACTTAAATTAATTTGGGTTAACCTGTCAAATCCACTATCTAGATCTTGAGACCCTGATAATCTTATAGAAAACAAATAAAAATTTATTATTAAACTTAATTTTCAATTAAAAAATTTATTATCAAACTCAATTCTCAATTAATCTAATGTTAAAAAATAGAATTTAGAACAAAATTTAACTAAAACATTGAGCCAAGTCAACTCAGGTTAGCCTACAAAACATGGCTTATAAGATCGGGATAACTCTATAGAAAGCAAATTATAAAAATCAATTTCCAATCAACTTAATATTGAAGGGTAATATTAAAAAAAATTAATTAAAAAAACACAAAAAACTACTCGAGTCAATTGATCAAACCCGTGATCAAGAGCATAAGATTAAGATAATCTCATGAAATATAAATAAAAAAAAATATGAAGCATAATTTTCAAACAATATAATATAGAAGGACCAGATTAAAACAAAAATTCAACTAGAAAATAATAAAAAACTCGAGTCAACTGACTTAAACAGTGACCTAGGTCATAATACCATGATAATACCATGAAAAGTAAATAAAAAAAATTATAAATCCTAATTTCTAATCAATCTAATTTTAAAGGATTAAATTAAAAAAATAAATAAAAAAACAAAAAAATAACTTGTGTCAATCCAGGTTAATTCTCCAAACCTGGGTGAAAAAACAGATATAACTCTATAGAAAGTAAATCAAAGATAATTATAAAGTCGTATCTTAGTCATTTCAATGTTAAATGATGAAATTAAAAAACAATAATTAAAAAATAAACAAAAAAACTCTAAGTCAATACAACTAACCAGCAAAACTCACAACCCGAATCATAAAAGTTTGATAACTCTATAGAAAGCAAATTAAAACAAGTTATAAAGCTTTATAATTAGTAAACCTAATGTCATAAGATGAAATTAAAAAAATTAAAATTATCAAAAAAATAATTCAAATCAATATTGCTAACTTGCATAACTCACAATTCGAGTTATAAAATCAGGATAACTCTATAAATATATTTAACAAATTTAATCTTAAGAGATGAAATTAAAAAAATAAAAAAATTCTGAAATTAAAAAAAATAAAAAAATTCTGCTAAAGATAAAAAATATTTTTCATTGTTAATCACTATACCAAACTATTAATGTATGTTAATAATAATAATTGTGTCACTCAAACCATAACTTAAGGCCAAACTCTAGGATGACAAAAAGAAAAAAAAAAGAAGAACAACTAAATAAATAACAATTGAATCTTTCTTATAACACTATAATATAGTCTCCTAACGCGTGGCATGTTTGGTGATATAATTATAAGTGTGTCTGTATATTTATATATTAATGTTATTAATATTATGTTATTAAGATTATATAACAATTTTTTTATGGCTTTTTTAACCAAAACCATCTTATAAAAACACATGCAACTATTTTGCAATGCATTTTTTTTTTTATGATTTCCTTTTCTCCCAATACCTCTTTAAATCCAAGGGTATAAAAGTGCCCCGTGACCATTCATTTCAACATCTTTTGGGACAATTAGAAGTTTGTTCATTATTTAGTCCAATTAGACTAGATGGATGAAATTGCACAAATATAGGGTAAATAATGACTAAATTTTTAACATAGAAGCTAATTTTCCAAATTGATATAAACTCAAGGACTATTTAAAATGTTTCTTTATTATAATTGTATGAAAAGTAACAATGCATATGATTTTTATTGTAACAAATCATAGTTAATCGGTCATTCTTATATAAAATTTTATTTTATTTTATCAAAATTAAATAATGTTAAAGTAATTTAATGTGGATAGACATCACATGCAAGATAATTTAATTTAACATTAGAGAAAAAAAAAGCTAGGCCAATTCAACATTTAATGTAAAGATTATGGATGGAATTACTTGTTTAAATAATACATAAAATAATTATAAGAATAATATTAAGAGAATGAATTGATAAAAAATAAAAACACATAAAAGTTAGGTCGGTGTTCAACATGAGTTTTTTTTTTTAATATCCAATTTTTTACCTCACATTTTTTCATGTATTTTCAAAGACAGAAATTTATTAATTTTGAAATCATTTTATAAAATTGCACTTTTTTATTTTTATGATCGTTTGAAGATAAAAAATTTCATTTTTAAAATTAATAACTTTTCACTAATGTATTTATTTTATTTTATTTTTACTAGCTTCACAATAACATTATATTGATTTCGTAAAATTGTTTCGTTGCTTTTTCCCATATTCATACATGTAAAAAATTCATTTTTGAATCAACAACTTTATAATCATGTATTTATTTTATTTTATTTTTATTTTAACTATTTCGAACAGATAAGCTATATGAATAGCTAAAATGCCTATTCTTATTTTGAAAAGCTATTTGTTTATTTATCTGCATAGAAGCTAACAGTAAATGAACTGACGTGTATCTGTTGATCAATGTTTTTCTCTCTCTTTATTTTGTATTAATAACATCATGATTATATTATATAAAACATAATTAAATTAGTTATATAATTATATTAAAATTAGTTTAACATAAAATGTATTAAAATATAATTGATTTTTCTAAATAGTTTTTTATCATTATAATATACATAAAAAAATTATATTTATATTATTCAAAAAACTATTTTATCGATTTTACTTTTCAATAATTTTTTTGATTTTTTTCTTAATTTTCAGAGGCTCCAATTATGTCAGTTATGACATGTAGGGCAAGGTTACCAAGTAAAATTATCAATAACATAAATAAATATGGAGAACGAAAAATGAACACGGCAAATATAAAGATGGGGTTGATCTAAAAGACATATCCTTGAGTTGGTATTTGGATTGGAGTAAAGCCACTGAAAAAGAAGAAGAATATGATAGATATATATATATATTTGAATTATTTGATTTGTAAAGATATTTCATGTCCATTATATTATTATGTATCACATCAACTTGTGTTTTAAAAACAATAGATAGAACTTAAATCTTAAATATCTCTTGGAAGCTTATCTTTGGCATTCATTGCATTGGTGATAGGATCGCAAATACAATTTTTTTAAATAAAAATTAAAAATACCCTTTCAAGTGATATTATAAGGGTGTTAGGGGTGATTTAAAAATGTACTTATGATTATTTTTTAAAGTATATTTTAGTTAAAAAGTATTAAAATAATATTTTTTAAAATATTTTTGATATTAATATATTTATTATTTTTTAAAATATTTTTGATATTGGTATATTAAAATAAAATAAAAATACTAGAAAAATATTTTTAAAATATAAAAATAAAAAGCATCTATTTCTTCTCGACTAGAGGTCTTGGAGATAAAAGTGCTAAATTTAAATATGAGAGTATTTGCCATCACTCCTTCCTCCTCACATGTTCCACTTTAATCTATGAATGCCACGCTAGTATGCCTGTTACAATGAAATCAATATATGTACCTTTTAAATTACAAAAAATGTGATTTTTAGATTAATAATCTACATGTGTTTGGTTAATTACAACTCCTTTGTTCCTTTATTTCTATTTTTTTTGTCATTGACTATATATATATATTTCTAATTTTATTCTTGAATTTCAATTTTTATTTTTTTTGTTCTTATTTTTTTGGTTTCTAATTTTTTTAATATTTTGGTATGATTTTTCATTGGTTTTAAATTTCACCCCCAATCTAAATTTATGTTTTTTTTAATTTGATTCTAATTTCTTGATTTTTCTATTATTTTTTCCTTTTTTTATTGAACCTTTCAATAAAAAAAATTATTGTTTCTCTCTAATTTATTTTTTATTGTGATTTTCATTATTACTCTTTCACTATTTATTTTTGGTTTTAAAGTTTTTTATGTGATTATTTTTTTTAAATTTTTTATTTATTAAAAATTAAGTTTTACTATTTTTTTCATACATACTATTTCTAATCTTGAATTATAAATTTAAAAAATTAATATTAATTAATATTTTTTAAAATAATTTATTATCTAGCAAATGTAACATATAATATGAACAATAAGTTTGATAAATTAACTTAGGTTAGTTTATTTTTTATTATCTAAAAAATATGTTTATTTTTTTATTTAATCTCATTTTTTTAAAGATTTTTTTCCAAGTTTTATTAATTTTTTAATTTATATATATATTATTTTCATTTAATTAAAATAAAATCAACCTATTATACCAGTTGGAACTAATACAATTGCACAAGTTGTTGATTTTTTTTTTCCTTTTTTATAAAAAAACTCAATTACAATGCCTTAAACTGTGTGCCGTCGTATTCACATGTCTCTATGATGCAGGAGCCCTTGAAGAAGGATACGTTGATGAGAGCACACAAGGGCTATTGGATTAATATGTTACTAATAATAATATAAAAAGTTAAATATTTATAATAATATTTATTATTATTTTTAGCATTAATTATGAAAAAATAGTTTTACTCCACAATTTATTTATTTGTAAAATAAAGATGTATGATTATCTTGAGAAAAAAAAAAAAAGATATTGTCAATCAATAAAGAGAGCCAACCTGCACGCTATGGGAGAGCAAGAAGCAAAAAAGAAAAAAGAGCACCTTCTCTCTCATATCTTCAACCCCACCTTCCATCATTAAAATAAAAAAAAGCACCACCAAACCCTAAGTCAGTAAAATAAAAACATCAATAAAAACAATTTCCCACATTTAATTTTCCTTTTCCTCTTTCTCTCCTAATCTCTCCCGGTGCGACTGGATCTGAGTGCCTATCTTTTACAAACCCACCACTTACTTCTTCTTTAGTTTTTTCTTGGGTCCGTACCACGGTATTCAATTGAAGGGTTTTCTTTTTTCTTATCTTTCATGAATAATACAGTTGGATTTTGGAATCTTAATTCTTGAAAAATTAAGGGGGGAGTTCTTGGTGTTAGGTTTTTTCTTTTTTGTGGGTGGGTTGATTCTAATCCCTTTTGTTCTGGATTGGGGAGGGGGAGAGGGGGAGAGTTGTTGTTGTTGCTGTTGCGTCTGTGTGGCTAAGGGTAAAAAGGAGGAATCTGGAGGCAGCCAATGCCATATTTTGTGGATTGCTACTTGGAGAATTTTTCGGTTATTTTTGGAGCACCGAAAAGTTTACAACTTAGAGTAATTACCTTGAAACCATTATCAAACGATGTCTTGGGCATGCCCGGAAGATATCTACCTCTCTACTTCTCTTGCTAGCTATCTTGATAGTAAGTTCTTTCTCTTTCTGTCTCTTCCTCTCTCTTTTGCAGTGCTCTTTGGATTGTTTCTGCGTTTAAAGTAAACTTTACATGAATTGCCTAAAAATAAGACCTTTTGTTTATTTTCATGCCAAAAAATTGGAAAAAGTAGTTGCTTGCATATGTTTGTGTTGATGGGTTCTACCAGTTTTCGTATTTTGCTATTGGAATTGTTTGGATTTCATCAAATCATATTGTTTATCTTACCAAGATTGTGCTATTTTGTGGTTGTTTTGACTCCGTATTGAACTTTATAGTTCACTGCGTTTAATACTTCAATTGGCTTATAGTTTTTGTTCAGTTGAGCAGGGTTGTAAAACAGTGTGTTCATTAATCTTGATTATTGCTCATAATGTGATTTTGTTTCTTCATTGCAGTTTGGTTCTTCTTTTTTTTTTTGGTGAGGATGCTTTTGGTATCGCAAGAGCTAATTTATTTCACGGATTTGTACTCTTTAACATGTTGTTATGGAAAATGATTAGGGCCTTTTTTCTTCCAATTGAAATAGGTGGACATATCTCAGCATGGCCTTAATGTTTTGGCCAGTGGTACTGTTTAGTAGCGTTTCCTAAAGTTTTTGTTTCCATTTCCTCTTGTGCATCCATTTCCTCCTTGTTCAAGATTCTGGAATGAACTGCCGATGAATTGTCTAACAGCCTTTCTTTCTGAATAAAAGTTGGGAGCTTTGTTTATTTGCTTTGGCTGTTGTTGAGGTTTCCTGATATATATTGCTGAACCCTAGTACATTCATGCTTGTTTCGCATTGTAATCCAAATTGTTGCAGTTTGTCAAACCCAACTTTGGGATATATATATTCAATTGAAATTGGTTTGAAAGAATGTATTAAAATAATGGGTTATAAGCTATGCACAAGATGTATGCCAATGAACTAAAATGGGTTCATGGTCCTATGTCATCAACATTTTCTTCTGTAGAGTTGTCTCGATGATTTCCAATTCTATTTCATTCTAGTAGTCATGTTTGATATATGAATGAAAATGAGAAAATATAACACTAGAATTTTGCGCACCAAAATTCTGCATGAAATTCAGATACAAAATGGATTAATATTTTTGTTCTGGACTTTCTAGTACTTTTTCTTTGTTCATATTTGATTGGGTTCTTGTTCTTTTGTTCATGCTTCAGAGAAGCTTCTTGTGCTTCTACGAGATGGCCGAAAGCTCATGGGAATACTTCGTTCTTTTGACCAATTTGGTAAATTTTCTACTTATTGTTCCTAGTTTTACTTGCTGATATATTTTTTCTCTGATGTCTGAAAATATAAAAATTTACTGTGTGCAGCCAATGCTGTTCTTGAAGGTGCATGTGAAAGAGCTATTGTTGGCGACCTTTACTGTGACATCCACTTGGGTCTATATGTAATTCGTGGCGAGAATGTTGTCTTAATTGGGGAGCTGGTACAATTTGATTGGTTTCTTTGGTTGCTGTGAATGTATTATATGATAGCATACTGTATGGTATTCTTCTACAATTTGCATTTTGCTCTTCAGGATTTGGAGAGGGAGGAACTTCCACCACATATGACTCGTGTTTCAGAAGCAGAAATTAAAAGGGTAAGTGTTCCTCAATTTGGTATTTTGCTGATAAAGTTAACTCCAAAGACTGATATATCAGATCACTTGAGGCCCAAATAACTTTCATCCTACCAACTTTTTTCTATCATAGAGTATACAAAAAAATTGTTAATCATAAACTTGATAGGTCAGGAAGCCGGCTTTGTGGTATGACTTTTGACATTATGGCAAGGTTTTTGGACACAGCAATTCCCTGAAGGGGACAATAGGAACATGGCTTTGTATGTGCACAACTGCGTTCTCACTTGTGGTTCTGATGTTAAATATGCCAAGAATAAGCATTTTGTTATTAAATGGCTCATTGATATTTTTCTCTAATCATTAACTGAACTTTCTGACTGACTTTTTTTCTGCCTCTATTATATTGATCAAGTTCCTGAGTTGATGAGACATGAATTGTATTTGGTGATTCTTTCCTCTTGAATTAAACACTTAACTTTTAGCTTTGCTGTTCATTCTCCAGTTAGTACTCCACCCTGCCTATTGAACCTAATTTATTAAGGTGTTAGAACTTTATTCCATTTTAACAAATAACATCCCTTATTTTCCTTCTAAACATAATCGTGATGTGTGTGAGGATAAAATTATGATGCAAGCACCTAAGCAGGTACACTCCAAGGTAACCACTATTTTTGCATAAAAGAACCTGGCACAGTTGCTGAACTAACAAGAGATATCAGAACTTCGCTCTCATAAAATTTCTCTTAATGCGCTCATCTCCTATAGAGGTCAAAGATGCTCGCCTACTTGTGATCTGTATTACCTACTGTGTTAATTTTGTTGCGTTGTAATTTTTTGCAGGCACAGAAAGCAGAAAGGGAGGCTACAGATCTCAAAGGTACAATGAGGAAAAGAATGGAGTTCCTTGATTTGGATTAGTTCATCGCTTACATCCAGGCTATGTGATCCGCACATATTTTAGCGGGCAATGGAGTAGGTGATATGATTAGGTGGATGTTATTTTGTTGAAGACTCGAAGTTTCTGTAACATTTTGCAAAGAATGTACGTGACAAATTTAATCAGTGCTTGCTTTCTGGATTTCATTCATGTTCAAGTTTGGATCACCGGATGTTGTGCACCGATTCCATTGACAACCAAGTTGTTTCTGCAGTTTTTCAGTTGTAATGATCCTTCATCCAGAAAATTGAAATAGCACCGCTGAAATTCATCTTTTAAGTCGTAGTTTCTCACCTTTTTCATTACCTTAGCAGGAGGTATTTTCCCTATTTGCAATTCAAATTTTCGCGCAGCTCAGGAAATTTTGGGCAAGGTGACCAGAGTCTTGCAGGATTATATCTGGAAATAAGGTGTTTCAAGGCGGGCTTCATGTTTTTTTTTCTTAATTACTATTCTATAGCCTTTCAAAATTTGAAGTGCAAATTAGAATTGATAGCCCAAAATCGTAGCCGTATGATAAAATTCGATTTAGAAGCCTCAAATTCCACTCGCAGGGGCGGGGAGGGAGAAACCCACTTTCATTCCAACCTGACGTCTTCTTGCTAAAGAACTCAATGGAGTGAAGTTTAAAGTAACCAAAAGAAATCAAGGAACATGTAACTTTCTTGTATGGAAACAGAAAAAGGTAAAAGAAGAAGAAAATGATGTGCTCTGCCTTTTTGGCTGACCTAGTTAGATCCGAAAGTGGGGTGCTAGTATCAGCTTTACTGGCAGCATTTTTTAAAGAAAAATCCCTGAACTTAAAGCTGGGGTGGTGTTCAGATTCTTTTATGAGTGTTTCTTAACATTAGCACGGTACAAAGGGTGTAAAATATTTAGGAAGGAAGCACAGATTTGCGAGTTACAAGTCTCATCTATAACTCACTGAGTTTCACACGAAGATTACAGGTCAGGATAATTGTTTCGAGTCTCATTGCTCCTTTCTAAAGCTCAATTCAGCAACAATACAACAAACACAATTCATTTACAACCATCACAATTAAAAAATTAAACACGTTTCACACTTCATAATTAAAACATAAAAATTTTACTTAATATTTCATTAAATTTAAACTAAATTCATAATTTTTTGAATATAAAACATATAATCTATCTATATCTACCGAAATATTTGGTGGAATGCTGGTTTTTTCTTTTATCAATATTCCTTACTATACTAAAAAAACCTTATTCTTTTACATGCTTTGGTGCCTCTGAGTGCAACAATTTATGTTTTTAGAAGCCCGTGTGTTTTATTAATGTTAAGTTATTTTTTTTATAATTTCAATGTGTTAATAATATAAATAAATTAAATTTATATTTTTTTTTCAAAAATCATGTTCACCATATTAACATACATGTATATTTAATATGGATATTCAAACCAATTTATAAATTTTTTAATTAATTTTATAAATTTTAAAATTAATAATAATATAAATTTTAAATAACTTATTTTAAATAACTTTAAAATTTATAAACTTAAACAAATAATTTTCTAAAAATAAATTTAAACTCTAATCCATTGTCAATTAAAATAAAATATTTATAACATGAATGAAAGGTATGTGTCAGTGTACCAAGATATATACACAATCCATGTTAGGAGACATACGTTGCCTCAGATCATTTGTCTAAAAATATTACAATCACTTCTAGTCATTTTCCTCGAGAAAAAGACAGTATATAAAACCAGAAACCGACAGCTTCCTTTCTTTTCCATACAATAATATACACAGAACACACAGTACAGAACAAAATCACAACCACACACATAATCTCCTATCAATCCAAAACCCAAAAGTTGAAGCATCCAAGGGCTCCATTATTTACTAGCTGCTACGTGCAAGATATAGTATCACTTCCCCAAACCCAAAATTTAATACTCAAATCTAGCGGCTGATCCATCACTGTTAAATTCCACACTTCATTTTTACTGCTTTGACACGTTGTGTCTCTTGTTTTAGCAACTCAGCAGCAAGATCTCAACTTGCAGATCCAGAAAGATCTAGCACGCAAACCCATTTTCTATCTTTCTCTGTAAGGATGTTTAGGGTCTATGAATCTATATTGTTTTCTGTGTGGTTGTTTATGAGCTTGATTGTTGAAGGTTCAGTTCACGAGTATAAAGGAGAGAGATTTGTGGGCAAAGGGAATGCCTTTGTGGTTCACGGCGGCAGTGAAGGGATCTACTCTTCTGCCTCTGAAAATGTCAATGAGAAGAGTGTCCTTCCTGCTAATGGGGACTCTTATATACGGTAATTCCAATTTATTTCCCAACAATTTGTCTATTTACCTTACATCTCTATGTGTGTGTTAGTGTAATTATGATCAGATCTCTAGCATCTTTTTTAAATAGTTATGCTTTACACATGCGATGTAGAAATGGGAACAAAAATTGGGGTTTGCTGAGAAGAACAAGTTATGGGTCATGCCAATTATATTTTTGCTTTCAATAATCTAATAATGGTATTCCATTGTGATTCAAGTTTCATAATTGGAGTAGATAATGCTCTTGATAATAACTAATTGATTTAATGTGGTATTGAATCATACAAGCATGGGAATAATATGGATTTCATGCTTTTGAGCTCAGTTGTTCAAATTTCTAACCTGGGCCTCTGGTACTCGGTTCAATTTGAGACTGTTCAGGACCTTGTATTTGTATGTGAAGAAATTCCACTCATTATCATACAGCATGGAATGTGTAATTTGGGTTGTTATGTTGTCTAAAACACAGCACCATGCTTTATATTTCAGTTACATTTATTCCCAATGACTAATTTTATGTGGTCAATTGTCACCAGTTTTGAAAAGATTACATTCCGGAGAACCCAGGAATTTTCCAACTTTAGTTCGGGGTTGGTACAAGCTATTGTTTTTGAGGTAGAAGATAGGGAGTCAATTGGGGGTTCTGCTTATGGTGGTCAAAGAGCTCTCTGCTGCACAGCTGATCTTGCAAAGTTGGGTGTGTGTTCAGAAGGAGAAATCATTCGTCGCCCGTCAACTAAAAATCCTGGCTGGCCTCAGGTCTTTGGTGTTGCATTCTATGCAGATGAACTAGTTGCAACATTGCCATCAAAATCAATACAGATTTCCAGAACTGGGATGTATAATTTGTATTTCATGCATTGTGATCCTAATCTTAAAGAGGTAGTTGTAGAGGGGAATACTATATGGAAAAATCCCAGTGGTTATTTACCTGGTAGAATGGCACCACTTATGAAATTTTACGGGTTCATGTCCCTTGCTTTTGTTATACTTGGATTATTCTGGTTCTCTCAGTATGCAAGGTTCTGGAAAGAAGTTTTTCCATTGCAAAACTGCATAACATTGGTGATAACACTAGGCATGTTTGAGATGGCTTTCTGGTACTTTGACTATGCTGAATTCAATGAGACTGGAATTAGGCCAACTGGTATCACTGTATGGGCGGTTACTTTTGGTACTATTAAACGTTCAGTTGCACGCCTTGTCATCTTGATTGTTTCAATGGGCTATGGTGTTGTGAGACCTACCCTAGGTGGTCTCACATCAAAGGTGCTATTGGTTGGAGTGACCTTTTTCGTGGCATCTGAAGTGCTTGAATTAGTAGAAAATGTTGGTGCTGTTAGTGACATTTCTGGCAAGGCCAAACTTTTTCTGGTTCTTCCCGTGGCCTTCTTGGATGCTTTCATCATTATTTGGATATTTAAGTCACTTTCTGCCACTTTAAGAAAGCTTCAGGTACCGGCTTTGCCATTCGGAGTGATGTTTATTTTACAGCAATGCTCTTTTTTTCTTAGCATGTAGTGGATACTGGATTAGATGTATTACTAATTTACCCATCACTATTAAGGAGGGTGTTTGGTCTCGTTGTTGAACTGGAGTTTTGAAAAAAATTGAACTTTTTTTTTTGCTTCAAATTTATTTTATTTTATTTATGTTTTTGAATCATTTTGATATGCTGATGTCAAAAATGAATTTTAAAAAAATAATATTTTAATGAATTTCCAAACAAAAAAATACTTTGAAAACCAATCTCTATCCATGTCCCAAACGCCTGCTAAAGGTATTATTAGTGCAGGACAACATGGCATTTCATTCCTTATACATATGGACTTCATATGGTATTAACTAAGTATTTCTCATGTTGATGTGAACTACTTTTTATAACCTCTGTAACGGATGATTTGATAATCTATAAAATCTATTCAGAAGCAGAGCATCTGGATCATCATTCACGTAACATGCATTTAAACATCAAAGTTTCTGATACGACGTGTGTATGTGTTCAAATACAGTTAAGTGAACTTCAGTAGTAACGTTTTCTTCCTCATCTGATGTCTCAGGCTAGGAGGATGATGGTCAAGCTGGATATATACCGGAAATTCACTAATGCTCTGGTAGTAGCTGTTATTGTGTCAGTGGGTTGGATATGCTATGAGGTAATATACATTAATCTCTGACTATACAAGTAAAGAAGATGAGGCTTAATGCCAATGTGTTGTTTTATTCTCCTTGTCACTGGACAATGATTCTACAGAAACTTATTGTAAAAGCATAAAGAATCTGTGGAGCTTTCTCTCACTACTTGCAATGTTTTGCTGTAAGCTAAATAAGTGCTTCTAGCACTACATAATTTGGAAGTGAACGAAAAGAAAATTCATTTTCTTTCTTTCTTTGTGTGTGTGTGTGTTAGCAATGTTTTTGAAATATAAAATTTGTTACTGACTTCCATTATTTTGTAAGCCATCTAGGATGAGACGGCTTAGATTGTGAATAAGATAAGACAATTTGAAATTAACTGTATTGTATGAGTATAACTTTGCAGTTTTTATCAAAATTGAGGATAAGGAAGAACTGTCTGTGCAATGTTTAGCAGATCTAACTTCATTCATGGAATTTCATTGTTGCTAAAAAGTTTGAGGTTGTCTACTTGCAGTTGTATTTCAAGTCAAATGATGTTTACAATGAGCAGTGGCAGAATGCATGGGTCATCCCAGCTTTCTGGCAAGTCCTTTCCTTTTCTCTTCTATGCATCATCTGTGCTCTTTGGGCTCCCTCCCAGAACTCAATGCGGTAAGACAGTTCATTAGCAAGACCTTCTCCTTTTTATTTCATAATGTCATTGTTAAATCTCTTTCAACATCCAAAAGATGTTAATTCTTAATAGGCCCCAGTAATTGCCTATGAAAGCTTGGTGCTTAGCCCATGTATGAAACCGGTGCATTGAATAAGATGCTCTGGGTATGAGAAGTGTTTTCAGTCAACTTCATGAATTGTCAGCGTTTTTAGTAAAACAGGAAAATTAATGATAGAATTACAGTTTGCTTGGATTGGTATTAGAAATATGGACTTTATAACTTCATAATGGCATTAAAAAAACTCTTAGATGTACATTCTCATATCATTATATTCGTGTAAAGAGTTATGGAACTGACAACCATACCTGCCCAACATGCTGTGCTGCTGTCTTTCAGTCATTAAGCATTCCTGTCTTGCTGTACTAAATGGTGATTTCCATATAAACATGCGTGCATTTTGTGCTATATGGAATTAATATCATTGTTTTTTCAAGAAAACTTGTGCTCTTATTATGGAACACTGCCACAGCTTGGATCATCCTCTTCTTAGGTCAGGACATTGACTTTGCCATATTTTTGTTACCTTCTTGCTTTCTTGACAGATACGCCTACTCAGATGATGCAAGCGATGAGTTTGACAGGGATGATGGCACTTTAACACTCATTAAACCATCCACAATTCCTTCCAAGGATGTGAGAAGTTCGCCAGAACCCATACCATTGCAAACCAGCAATGGAGCATCTAATGGTGATTTGGAAGAAGACAAGACAGAATAATGCAAGTCACAATTCTTATGTTCTGAGGTTGGTGTTATCATCTGTTATTGTTGCAAGGACAACTCTAAATCTGCGTCGAGAATTACTGCAGGAGCAAACTTATACAGAGAAAAGTCCACTTGGGGATTGCAATAGGATGGCCTTTTCTTTCTTTAATTCTAGCTTACCATTCTTGTTCGTGGTATTTCTGAGTACTTTTTTAGATAAATTTTCTGTGTACTTGTTACAGTAATCATTGAATGTGCATTATTTGTTATTTTTTTTCATGCCTTTATGGTTTGTGCTTCTCCGGCCATGTTTTCGCATACAGGAAATGATAACTATAAGAAAAAATGCCATGAGTGCTTCTGGTTTTTACTTGGAAGGAAAGATTATGTGGGGGTTTTTGAATAAAACTACAAATAAGGTGTTTGACTATTGTTTTTAAAATTATTTTTCATTTAAAAATATATTTAAAAAATATTTTTTAAAAATTATTTTTAACAACCATACATTAAAAATAACTTAAAACATATAAAATATAATTTGAAAAAACATTTTATTTTTTTTAGTAATACGGTTCTAAACACAAGTTCAAATGGCCCTTTACTGTGGCAAATTCTCCTTTCAAAATTTATTTTGGGTCCCCACGAATGCTGGGATTTGACCGACAACTTTCTATGGTAGTAAGCGTTCGATGATTTTGCAGAGCACAGGGGATTTGGCTGAAGCAAATTTGGATAAAATAGAAGATGACCATTGGCCCGCATGCTTGTCGCTTTACAACTCTTCACATGCTTGGATTATTAATATAGTAAATTGTTTAGTATTTTGATTATATTATTATCATTTTGTCTGTGTTAGCGTAGTCATTATAATTTATAATTATGTGTATTTGAATAGATATATTAGCAGATCTCATACCTATAAAAATATTTAACCTACATTTTGTATATTTTTTGTAGTGTTTTATTTTATTTTTTGCTAATTTGATATCAATTTTTAAATTTGAGTATAAAATAGAAAATAAAAAATTATATGTTTGGCATAAAAAATAAATCATATGTTCACTTACCATACATCAAAAACAAGCGAAAATCATGTTGCTCATTTTAAAAACTTGGGGTATTTTTTTTAATTTTATTTTTTTATATTTTCTTAATTTTTAATGTTTTTATAAATAATTTTAGTTTTTTTTTCTACGAGGTCATCATAATACAAACATGAACATTTGATTTTTATTATATTTGTATTTGATTTTATAAATATTTATTTTTATTATCATATAATTAAATAAAAAATAATTTTTTAAAAAAGCAAAGCTCTACACCTAATAGTGTTTATTAATCAAATCATGAATTTGATATGTTAAGTTGTGTTTATTAATCAAATCATGAATTTGATATGTTAAGTTGTGTAATCTTAATTGATTCAATATGCATCATTTTAATATATATAAAAAATATTATCTTGAATTTTTTTTAAGTTAAAAAATGATTTTTTATAATTGTTTGAGTTATTTTTGAACTTTTAAAATTAATAAGATCATATTGATATAATTTTTTATATAATTTAATTTTAAATTTGAATTATATAAAAAAAATATAGAAAATAGATAGGATGGATCTCTTAAATTCGAGCACTTGATTCTCCCCTTCTACTCGTAACTTCAAAGGCGTTGTTGAAATGCTTCAGCAGGAGTATCATGATGGGGAAGAGAGGCCTTTCCAGTGCCTAGCACAGGGCTATCTCATGTATCCTTGTTGTGATTGGCTTGATTTGAACATTTTCGGGATATTTACTTTCGTGGGATACAATTAAATCCATTATTTTTTAGAGAAGAGATGAATTCATCATCTCTATAAGAGAGAATAACCTAAAACCAACTTCCCAATTCTCTTTTGAATAATGGATATCTTTTCTACTCGTTTAATTCTATTTTACACCAAGAACAACGCTGCCCATTGCGATTCGAACCCAGTTTCTACCACTTCAATTCAAGGCATGTAATGTTTGCTGTTCATGTATCAAAGACACAAATTTGCAGCACTCAATCAAGGGATACCCCACCAGATGGTCAGATGTCTCAACTATTTCTGCAAGCTTAAGAAAGAGTCGGCCTGCAGTCCGCTACCCTAGAGGACACGGGAACTAAACAAAGGCAAAACCCCTGCCAGTTTGGGTTTAGATTCATACAAACAACTGTATAAGACCTGTTTCCTACCTTTTTTCTCCTGCTTGTCTCCAGTCCATACACAATTTTGATGATTTGTTGGAGGCAAAGACAATTAGGAGAACTCAGTTTCCATTTCATTTCAATATCAAACAACCAGCCATCAATCTATGCTGATGACAGGATTTGTCCCAGATTGAAGGGTGACGAGTTTCCTTCTTTGCACAGATGACAAAACTCATGGAAACCATTCAAACATCAGCTAGCCACACCTCTTTCGGATGGATGTAGCCTAGTCTGGGTGGTATACCTCATTTGCAGGCTGCTACGAGCTTTAATTTGCAACCAGATCTCATGAAATATCCAGCTATCTAAAATTAAAAAAACACAGTATATATCTGCACTTAGGTCACCAAATTCAAGCAAACCAAGCATAGACTAAACTACTAGCCTGGTTTCGAGAGAAATAGAAAAACATATCAAACCCTAAGCTCAAACTGAATCAATCAATTTCTGGATCAGCTGGCAAGAATAACACCCTCTAAAGAGAGCATTTAGGTCCCAAACCCCCACGTGGAGAGAATTCTTATCAATCAAGTAGCTGTTTTGAGAAAGAAAAGAAGAAAAGTTTCTGGTAGAAAAAGGCTTCGGTTACAGCTATATCTAGCAGGAATTCATAGCATGCCCCACCAATCCGGAATTTGAATCAACAACCTGTCAAAGCTACCCTAAAGCTAGCTGGAGATTAGGTTGTTCAGGAAAAAAGATGGCATAAAAAGCTTCCAAATTTATTCGAGGTCACAACGTTTGCCATATCTTGCAGGATTTTGTGTCAGTGACAGATCTAAACCTCGAAACCTATTTGGTATCAACTTTATTGAAATCAATGGTAAACAGAGACAAATCAAAGGGAAAATCATCAAGCGACACAGAACTGGTTGCAGCGAGCAAGTTCTAGCTACAGTATCTAATTGTAAAAGTTCTAATGCAATAGACTTGTTGAAAGATGGTCACTAGCACCATGGTTAAGCGTCATTTCTGAAGATTTAATTGGAATTAGGGAAGAAAACTTGCGCAGATCCATCTTCAATAAATGCAGGTTTGGTGATTTCAGTTCTTCGTTGGAGGTTTGAGCTGTCATTTCCAATAACGAATATTCATATTTCCTTGGATCAATGGAAAAATACCCGCGTCTAATCTCACCCATATATATTTAAACCAACCTTAAATTTATCACCTTTTCAACATCATCAAAGCTTGTCCAGTTCCATTTTCCAAATGCATTTAACTCAGGCCACAAACAGATTTGCTCCAGGAGAATTTTGGTGCTAGAAACGAAAACTGCTTCTCATAATAAATAGTACCGAGAGATCACACGTACAACAATTCCCATATGAACAAATGAAAAAAGTAAAAGAAAAAACCTAGAATGTGGTAAACCAAAACAAACAACATGCTTACAGTGTGGAAGCATTCAGGTTGAGAAACCTGGCTGTTCAAGAGAGCTGCACCTTATCTTCCCAAAGAACTCTACTTGTTCTGATCCACGGCAAATTATCTGATGATGCATAAAACAACTGCAGAGCACAGGGCAGTCCCTTATTAACCAGCATGACATCACCCAAACACTTCACAAAAAATTCAAAGAATGTGTCCTAGTTTCTAACTCGGCAAAACTCATCCATTCCTTCACTGGGATCTCCTCCTCAGGTGCTGAGATACAGGATAACCCTCGAAGAAATCCAAGACAGCATTCTCTAAATCCTCCACTGAATACTTGATATAATTTTCTGGATGCTTTCCACTCTCTATATGACTCCTGAACCGTCCAAGAAATGACCTATAAGCTGGGATCAACTTCTCAGATATAGAAATTCGAAGCTCCTCCCTAAGTTGAGAATCTGGAATCAACCATGTTGCTTGAGTCCTGTGAACGTCCTCAAACATAGCATTGAAGGTCTTAAATCTCTCTCTCAAAGCACTCTTTGAGACACCAGAAGAGAAACTCCCACTTACATGTAAACCCTCATCCCTCAAGCAATACAAAACACTTACCCAAGTTGCTCTCTGGTAACTAGTAGCTGCCTGCCTAAATTTCCCAGTCAGCTTTCTTAAGTAATCGTCTCCAATCATTTCTCGCAATTCTGGCGAGCCTTTGACCTTTTGAACAATGTAGTGAACATTGTTCATCATAAACAGATGGGCCAATGATGCATCCTTGTAGTGCTTGGACTTGCCCTCCAAATTGAATTGCAAAATCACAATAATCCAAATCAAATGAAGGGCTAAAGGGGTTTTCCCCTCTAGTTCAGTAAATTCCATATCAGGGGTAGTTGGATCACCCGAATATCTCGAGCCAGTAGATGGTTTTGACATAATAAGCTCAATCAAGGTCTGCTTATAATCCGAAATCAAACTGATATAATTCATCACATACCTTGTCAATGGATGAATTGTCCCTCCAGGCACCGCAACCGTGGAGGGCTCACGCAAAACAGCATTCTCAAACTCAGATAAAATCCCCCTGGCAGCCTCAGCCAATCTTGACAGAATCTCAGCAGCCTGAACTCGAACGGAGTCAGCAGATTTTGATTCAAAAACAACATCAATATCGGGCAACAAGCCCATCAAAACATCATGTAAGTCCAAAATCTTGAACATTTTCTCGGGAGATCTCCTGCTAATACTAATTGCCTCAGCAAAATTAAACAATTGAATAGCTGAACCCTTGACAGTCTCCATAAAACAAGCTTCGTCAATGGCAGTACCAATCCCATAAAAAATCTCCTCACAAAGCTGCTTCTCACTAGCAAACAATATCCTAACACAAACCTTGGCCGCACGAATCCACCTCCTGATCTTAGTCTCCAAAGTCTCCCATTCCAGTCTCTGAATATCCCCAATACTCAATTTCTCAATCCCAAGTCTCCGAAAACTCGCATCCACAGCTGATTTTCTCACACTCCCATAGACCTGGATACACTCCCTAAAGTACCCAGCAGAGACCATCCGTTTCGCAATGGACTGAAGGTCTGCTACAACTTCTTGAGGAATCAGATCGATCTCACGAATACTACTCGTAGATCGATAACTGGCACTACTATTAGTCGAATCTGCACGCTGTATAGGATCCAAACCATCATCGTGATCACCACCACCACGACGAACTTCCTCCTGATCAAATTCAGTGATGCTTCTTACCGAACTAGTATAATGGTTCAAAGAAGCACGATCAGAAATGATAAGAGAGTCCAGTTCAACAGGGCTTGAATAGTTAATGAGGATATTGCGGAACTCATCTTCAAGTCTAGCCATGGCGATCTGTATAGCAGAGGTGACCTTGTTATCATTACTATCTTGATCATGATGGTCAGATGATATTGAAGTTGATGACATAGACTTTTGGATTTCATCAACAGCCTGTAAGTATAGATCCACTTCTTGACGATCTCCATCAAAGATCATTCTTTCTCTTGCTTCTTCAGATGCTGTCGAGTCCCACCTTAGAATTATGTTCCGGGCATCTTCAAAAGGTACTGCAAAAGAGGTATCCGTGCTGTAATTTTCTGGTGGTTCCATGACTGGCTGAAGGATTCAGATTCTGGTTCCTAGATAAAAAGAAGCGGAATCTTAATCTTGAAAAGGATATGTTTATTTTATATTAATATCACAACTTCAAAAGAGATGTTTTGCTCTTTTTTAGGTAAGTGTTGTTGGATTTAACACAAAACTACTTCCTTTCCCCTAACATCTTGGCAAGTACAGAGTTAAGAAAGATGGTGGAATTGGATGGAGCTAAAGATGGAAATATTTTTGGAATCTGGATAAAGGGGTGTTTTTTTTTTTGTGTGTGTGTGGAGGAGGAGGCGACGGTGGTGTGACAAGGAGGGAGGAGAAATGTGAAATATTTGGGAGTGAAATTAAAGAGGAATTTGTATCTTGGGGATATTAGTGAAAGTGATGGGAGGAGTATAGTAGTCGGAGCCTTGGAGGAGGAGTATACTTTTGGTGTGGACTTGTAAGGCAGCTACTGTTAGGGATTTTTGTCTGAACGTGAAACGTTTGATTAGTTTCGATTTCGAACACAGAAAATCCAACAGGTAGACTTCATTTTTTGGAAGCTTGACTTGTTTTTTCACACTTGCCGGAATCTGTTATAGAATATACCGGCTACCCTGCCGAGCTGGTTTCTGTACTGTTGGAGATTTCTCCTCTTCTTTTTTCTTTTAATTATAATAGGATTTCACACTTGACATTAGGAAATATTGCAGGCAAGTCTTTACGGATATAAGAACACACCATTCTTGACCGCACTATTGCTAGGGTTGTTTTACAACAGTTTATGATGATGATTTGTGCGGGGGAGTAATTCTTCCTGTTGACAACTTTTTCCAACGATGATTCCTCGAAAAGAAGAAGAAGAAGATCATTTTTCCCACTTTATCCAAGTAGTGATTGCTTTTGCTTTTGCTTTTGCTGTTCATTTATGGTTTTAAAATCTTTATATTTTTTTTATTTTTTAAATTGTATTGATATATTAATATTAAAAATAAATTTTAAAAAATAAAAAATATTATTATTTCCACGTGTTTCTAAGTAAAAATTATTTTAAAAAATAATTATAATTACAGTTTTAAATAATATGGTATTAATTTAATTATTATTTTTAATTATCTAAAAACACATCCTTCTATTATTGATCTAATTAATATAATTTATTAAAGAAAATAAATTTTATGATAAATGATTTTAAAGTTTGAATTTTTAATAAATGGATTTTTTTTAAGCATTAGATCCATGCAACGTTGCAGCTCAATTTGATGAATTTTCTAGGGTTAGGAAAAATCCTCCGGGTTAAATGAAACTTGTCAAAGAAAATTTAAAATTTATTTTTTGATTTTCGGTATTAAATGAAATGATTCTGAAACCTTTGAGTAATTTGGAGGCCTCCTCCTCTGCTGGAGGTATTATACTTTGCGTAATTTTATTTTATTTTTAATAAATAAAGACAATGGATTTCTTTAGGCATTAAATCTTGTTAATGCTTCTAAGAAAGAAAGCCTAACTCGCATTGCATTCCACATGGAATTTTATTTTCAACAAAAAAAACTAAATATGATAATATTATATTAATATTTTATTTAATTATATAATAAAAATAATAATTTTATATAAAATTAACCAATCAAGCTAGTAACCGGGATTATAAACTCAATCAGGTTTAATAACTTTTTATTTAACTGTATGATAAAAAAATATTTATAAAATTAAAAACTAATTAAATATTAGGGTATTTGTTTTAGATTATGATAAACCTAAAAATATAAAATGAAAATAAATTATGTTGTCGAATTAAAAATAAACAAAATATTAAAAAATATAAACAAGAAAAATAAATAATAGAACAGTTGTGAAGGATCACTTTGGAGAAAATAAAAAATAAAAAAGACCCTGGCACATGTACTTAGGCTTTTTTTTTAATAGGACAAACAATTTATTTTTAAAAAAAATACAAGATGATGTATCATCTATTCTAATTAAATTCTAATAACCATCAATCACTAAAAAATCAGGGCAAAAATGTTTGCACCTTTAAAAAAAATAATTTATTTTCAATTATTCGTTGACTTCAAAACCTCAAATGAACCACCCATTTATGCCTTTAAATAAACAACAAGTTAACCTAGAACTCAAAAACTTCTCAAGCTCATATTTGATTTTTCAAGTTAGAATTTTTCTTATCAAATAGAATTTTTAGACATCAAGATTAGACACCAAGATTAAGTATTTTGATAATAAGAATCGTTGTCAATCAATAT
Organism: Populus ilicifolia; assembly: GCA_015708895.1. NCBI lineage: Eukaryota > Viridiplantae > Streptophyta > Magnoliopsida > Malpighiales > Salicaceae > Populus > Populus ilicifolia. The sequence goes on along the minus strand of SRLM01000203.1, from coordinate 1,093,034 downwards.
TTTCTTTTTACTAACAAAATTTGATGAATTTCTCTCTCGTACTCCAAACCAAAGATAAAAAAATAAAACAAATAAAGTTTTAAATCAAAAGTGAACATTGATAAAATTCAAGGGATAAAAAATTGGATATGTTGCAAACCAAGAGGATTAAAATAAATTTATTTAGTCAATTTCAAAATAGCTATCTATTTTCTTCTTGTTTTTATATTGATCCCATACCTTTCAATTCTACTATTCCCCAACAAAATAGAATCAATTGACCTTCAATTTGGTCTATAAATATGCAACTGGTGAGAAAAAAAATTAATAACTAAAAAAATTCATTATTAAACGATATATTTTTTAAATATTGATATGATGACATACTTGGTGATATTTTTAAAAAATTATTAAGACTGTGGTATATTGAATTAACTTGAGTTATGAGATCTTAATAACACTATAAAAATCAAGTCAACAAAAATTTTGAAGGTCAATTCCTAATAAATCCAATATTATAAGGGAAATTTGACAAAAAAACAAAAAAAACTACTTAAGTCAGCTCAAGTTAATCTGTCAAATTTACATCCCGGGTTATGAGATCGGGATGATATCATAGAAAATAAATAAAAAAATTATGAAGTTTAATTTTCTTCCAACTCAATATTGAATGGTTAAATAAAAAATCAATTAAAAAAAAGAAAAAAAAACAATCCAAGTTGAGATAGACTAACATATTAAACCTGTGACTTGAGTCATGAAGTCAAGATATTTTTATAAAAATTGAATAAGAGAATACGAAGCTTTATTTATAACGGATTCAATGTTGAAAGTTGAAATCAATAAAAATAAATAAATCCACGAGATTGGGATAACTCCATAAAAAAATTGAAGAAATTAAAAAATTAATTTCTAAACAACCTAATATTAAAAGATGAAATTAAAAAAAAATCTAAATAAATAAAGAAAAAGATTGAGTTATTGGAGGGTGAAATTAAAAAAATTCAATTAAATTAGAACAAAAAATAATAACCACGTCAACTTATATGAACCTATCAAACTCGTAATTTAAGTTACAAGTTTTAAATAAACTTATGAAAAGCAAATTAAAGTTCAATATTATAGGATAAAATTAAAAAAAATTAATTAGAAAAGACAATAAAAAAACTTGACCCGAGTTAATTGAAATTAACCTATTAAATTTAAGTAAATTATAAAACATCACTTTAATAATAATATAAAAACTAAATCTATGAAATCAGTATATAATCTAATAAAGAAATAAAAATAAAAATAACAAAATATAACAATACAATATTACAAGATAAAATTAAAAAAAATTAAAAAACTGAATTGTTGAATAATTAAATTTTAAAAATTACAAAATAATACTTAAATGAATACTATGTTGAGGTGTGACTACAGTGATTCACCGCAATTATAATATGGGAAGTCCAGGCACATGTTTGCACAGATTGATTTGTGGGACACCGCGGACAAGATTATTCACCAGTTTTTTTGGGTGCAAATGTCGAGATCTCCACCTCATAAAGGCTTAGAAGGGGGCAAATTTCTCCTCGTCAACCATTTGATTGAGAGCTGTCTATGGCATTGGTCCTTGATTGCCTCATCACACTACAGTTTAAAAGACAAACACCGAAATTGAGAGCACAGCTGGTTTTGGAGAGAAACAATGGCTTCATGTGCTGCGTGCACCTTACTCTCTAAGAACTAAAAACCAAATAATCCATCTCCAAAAAAAACCTAACTATGAAACTAAAGGGTGAAGAATTGATCATGAAGTAATTAAGCCCGACATTCATGCACGCACGTACACTTATGGCTTGCATTATATTGTATAAAAAGAGTGCAGGCCTCCTAACAAAACCAGCAGCAAGAGCACATTCTGTTTTTATGATTTTCTGATTATGCAGTCTTCTGTGCATGACTTGCTAATAAATAATTAGTGATCTAGATCAGAAGATAATAGTTTTAAACAGGAGTTGCACGAGTGGCGCTGCTGCAGACCTGCAGGCTCACTTATAAAAAGAGGAGCTCAAGATCTTCGTTATGCTAATTATAAATGTATGATATTGCTGGCCAGCCAATTCCAGGAGCTTTTTGCATCGATCGCCCCATGAGATGCCTGTGTGATGATGCTGTCCTGGTTCGGTGCGTGGCTCGTGGCTGATGTTATGGCATGGAAAGCTACGAAATTTCGTATGCCACTGTCAGTGCAGAAGCTATTGTTGTGTGCCAGGCTAGAATCCTATGAATTGAATCATTTTTTATATCTTCATGCTGCTAATTTCTCCAGCTGTAGAGAGCTCTATATGCGAGGTACAGAGGGGTTGACTAGCATTTTTCTTTTTTATATATATATTCTGTCTATGAGCTGTAACTTGGGAGTGTCAAAGGGATTCTCAAAAGAAATCTCGTAATGCAGGACGAATTAGGCTTGGATCAATGATTCAATATATATATATATATATATAAAACAAAGTTTTGGCTCTTATACGAATGGATGTGGTATCTGACTAGATAGACGGCACTCGTTTCCTGCGAACCAGATTATTATTTTTTAATATATAAAAACAATGTTTAAATATTGTTAGTGTGAGTGTGTGTGTTTTTTAATTTAAAATCCAAGTTAATTAAGCTATGGCAACAAATAAATCGAGTATTAAAAGAAAAGTGATAACCACGAGGAAAAGAGTGACCCGATGTTAAAGATAAAACAATTAAAAAATAAAACATCTTAAATTAACCTCAGCCAACACTGAAATTCACAATCCTTGTTATAAGGCTAAGCCAAACTCAGAAAAAGTGAACTGAAAAAAAAAAATGATGATTAATCTTTAAGAAACTAAATGGAAAAGGTTAAGATAAAAAATAAAATAAAAAAAATAAATTATTATAAACTAGTTTTTAAGATGATCTAATAAAAAGTAAAACAACAAAGATTAATCTAAAAAAAATAAATATAAAAAAAACTTTAAAAAAATACTCGAATTAACCGACTAAACTAGTTTTTAAGATCGTAAGATTGTGATAACTTGATTGAAATGAAATCAAAGAAAATCATGAAGTATTTTTTTTTAAATAAATAAAATTAAAAAATAAAATTAAAAAATAATAAGTGAAAAAACCTTCTAAAAAAAGGCACTATCTCACGTGGAAGGACACCTTATTTATTTTTATTTTTTTAAAAATATTTTATATTTTTTAAAATATTAAATTATCCTTTAGTCAAATCCACTATTAAAAAAAACTAGGATAAATTATTTTAAAAATATTCTAATTATTTGACATTGTGTTGAAAATAAAAAACAATCAAGTAAACCTCAATAAATATTTTAAATCTAACATTTTTTAAATTCACAACATATAAAATATTAGAGCCTTACTCAACTAAAAAACTTAATTTCTAATAAATTTAATATTGTAGGATGAATTCAAAAAAAAATATAAATTCATAAAATCTATAAAAATATAGAAATCAAAATAAAAAAGATCAAATCTAATAAGAAGAAAAATATTGAAGAAATCGTAAATTTTTTTTTAAAAATTATCTTAAGTTAAAAATAACAATTAAAATAATAAAAACTAAATTTGATTGATGAAAAAAATTGAAGAAGAATAAAATGAAAAAATAATCTAATTTTCTAAAATATTTTAAATAATATTAATAAAAATAATATAAACCAAATCTAAAAAAAAAAAACTAACTAAAGAGTTGTCTTGAAAATTTAAAATGCCAATACAGTTATCAAGAAGAACAAAAAAATCATCAATATCAAATTAAAGGTATGTAGCCATATGAGCTATCTAAGGATGAAAGGTTGACGAGAAGATTCTGTCGTCACCTTGCAAGCCACCATCTGGCTATCCAAATCCACTGCACGCAGTGCTAGAATATTACAAGATCTTCCACGCTCCTTTTTTTTTTAAAAAAAATAATATTTAATATTTATTAAAAAATTTAATTGGTCCTCTTCCAAATCAATTATAGCAAAAAAAATTGAATTTGAAATATAAAAATTTGTCTGCACATCAATATATATATATAAGTGTAATTTCATTTATTGTTTAAATATTATCAAAGCAGCAAGTTTGTCTTCGCATATTTTTTAAATATAGCTTTCACCAAGGGGTTATTTTTTATATTTTCACACTAAGCCGATGAAATTATGCTTTTATATAAAAGTGTAATTTCATTGATTTAGTGTGAAAATATAAATATAAAAACGTAATTTCATGGATTTAATATGAAAATATATATAAAAAAAACACTTGGTGAAAGCTATATATAAAAAATGTGCGAAGACAAACTTGCTGCTATGATAATGTTTAAAGAATCTCTTAGAAAAAAACAGGATCACCCTAGAAAACAAGCTCTGTTACATTTCCTGAGAAGAGAAAAGGCATGATGACAATGCTACAACCCGTACAATTTTTTTCCTTCCGTTAATCACCGAACCCCCTGTTTTTTTTGTGGTGGTGGTGATGATTTCATCTTGATTTAAGAACGAGCTGATTCGGTCAATCATTTTAACGTAATTGAGGTGAAAAGGCCTGCATCTACCGTACTCGCGAGGAACAAGATGATAAAGGGGGAGTAAGAGATTTGAAAAATGTCTAGTCGAGGCTCAATTCATCAGCGAGAAGATGTAGATGACACCACAGGAAACTAGGATCGTTTCATACGATAGATCGTAGCAGTTCATAGGCTTTTTACTAAATATTTATCGATGCAGTGTGAGAGCATCAGCACCTATCCTGTTCGATCATTTGGGCCAGTTTCAAGCCCCAGCAGGCTCATGACGGCCCTCACGTTTTCATTCTCCCATCATGAATACAAAAGACAGCTCGCCAGAGATGATTTAGTTTTTCTATCATCCTTTTTTTTTCAGGGCATAACAATTTTTGATGTCATGCGACAAGAAATAGACATGTTCGAAAGTATAATTGTGTTTATTTTTTAATATTTTTTATTTTAAAATATATTAAAATAATATTTTTATTTTTTATAATTATATAAATATCTATAACATAAATCTATATAAGAATACAGAACCATTATCATATGCATTCTTCAACTTTCTCATTTTTATTGTTATATTTTCATTCCCTCCTATAATTTACTCAATTAAGCATAATAGGATCTTATTTTTGGAGGAGAGCATGGAATGACAAGCCCATCCACCTTGGCCTAAAATATATCCATGGAGAGACCAAATCTAATATGAAGTTTTTATGATTTTATCAATGGTGTTATTAGTAGAAAACTGAGCCAAGCCTAGTACGTTCAAGTTTCATACCTCACCTAGAAGTTTTTTCATGGCGGACACATGTCAATTTATAAGAGAGTAACTGATCTTCTTGTCACAGGTAATCTATCTCCTCCAAATCTCCAACAAATCACCCCATCATGTGAAAACATTCAATGACATCTTCTCACTCTTTCACTACTACCTCAATGAAGAACATAATATATAGATAGCTCCGTTGCAATCGCCACCAAGTGTACAGGCCAACAAATCTGCAATGAGCATTTGCACTAAATTGAGATTCGGTACATGGTATCTTGTTGGGCGAAGGCCTAAAACTTAGTGGATTGGGTAGTCCTCTTGAGACAGGGACTGTCCAGCAGCAGAAAGGGCTGTACGTTCAGCTACACACACACACACACACCAAGTTCTTGAAGTCAAAAAACACTACACGAAAGCTAATATCTAAGAGCAAGTCAGACAGTTCAAAGGAAAACTCCGAGGCCAAAAAATAAAATAAGAGAAAGTTGTAACACATTATGTGATCAAGTTACGAGTCCAGTGCATTGGCGTTGTATCTTCCCATTCACATTTCCTTCTGGTTCCAAAACTTCCGAGAATGTTGTCCCATTTCCGTTGCAGATGCTGCTGAAATTTACTGTCCTAATTTGAAGGGGACCTGATTTCTCTTCTTGAGTAGAGTTCCGTTTAGCAGAATTTGATGTGTCTGCTTAGGAGTATCTAATTACAATCCAGGAAAGAAAAAAGATCACGACTCAGGTTTCTAGTTCCATCCCTAGAGCTACCTGATCCATGTCTCCTTGAGTATCAGGCACGCTGGTCTATGACGCATCTGCATATCCATCACGAAGTGATGGTAAAACTTGCGTTGTCCTGCCCGCAGAGTCACCAACTTCCAAGTTTATCTCCTGTAGCAGTTGAATAGCTTGTGTGATGTCTAACCGTTGCTCAGGATTTCTTTTAACACAAGCAGCTCCAATGCCTAGGAGCTGCTTCATCTGACAAAGTGAGTTTTTTGAACTTGCAATTTCAGGATCAAGAAAATCAGTTTCTCTCCCATCGGAAATTGCAGATTCCACCCATTGGACTACATCAGTCCCTCCCCTGGCATTGTTTAGATATTGAGAAGGAATTTTTCCTGAAAGGATTTCAAGAATGATTATTCCTAGACAGTACACGTCGCTCTTTGGTGATACGCCAAATTCCGCTGCTTCTGGGGCTTCATAACCAAACAATGCTTGAGCCAACGTTGGGGGGCTAATCAGGGTACTTAATCCAAACTCTGAAAGTAATGGCTCGTTATCATTGCCGAGAAAGACATTGCTTGATTTGAGATTGCCATGAGGCAAGTTAGAGGGAGCAAGTTCTGTATGAAGATAGCCCAAACCTTTTGCAATTCCTTGAACAATCTTGAGACGAACAGACCAACTGAGCTCAGCATGTGATGGTCCTCGATCACCTGAGGAAACGTAGTGTTAAGAAGATACATGAATGTTGAGAAAAACTAAACATGAGATTAACCATTGTAAAAGAAAGCACGTGATAAAATGATGCCATACCGTGCAACAAATAAAGCAGACTGCCTTTGGGCACGAAATCATATATCAACAGCTTCTCATCCGGTCGATAATGAAAAGCCAATGGTGTCAAAATATTAGGATGATGCAGTCTTCCAAGCTTTCTGATTTCTGCATTAAATTGACTTTTGGACAACGTATTCATCTCTCTCATTCTCTTGACCACCACCACAACTCCGTTAGCCATCTGCGTTTTATAAGAAGACCCCAATACTCCATTTCCAAGCACTTCTGCTGAAGCTTTCATCAAATCTGATAGCCCAAATACGCTCTTTTCATTGTTCACAATAACTAATTCACCTACAACACCCCTGCCATGATTAGATCCTTTACGGCCTGATCCCATCTTTTTGGCAACTTCCATTTCCTTCGGTCTATTCGACAACGAAACTTGCACCTCAAGTGCTGCTGCATCACCACTACTTCTATTTTCAATCGCATCAAAATACCTGGCCCTTCGCCTCATTCTAAAGATAACCACGGCTATTATTGAAACAAGCAACACAGCCAGAGTTACAAACCCTGCGACTGTCTTCGTAACGCTGTTTCTTTTATTATAGCTAACCATCATATTGGCATCTACCCCAACATCGGTAGGTGGTTCTGATGATCCTTGCAATTCACAACCTTTACCAATTTTTTCTCCGCAAAGACCATCATTTCCTCTAAAGGAACTAAAATTGAATCTTGCTAGATTAGGTGGGATTTCCCCATCCAGCTTATTGTTTGATACATTAAATGACATCAAGGTTGGTTGATCGATAGATGGAATAGTCCCACTAAATCGATTGTTCTCGAGATGTAATTCGCTAAGCCGAGACAACTCAGCCAATGATGATGGAATTCCTCCAGAAAAGTTGTTATCCGAAATCCAAACCTTCTTCAGCGACTTCATTTTCGAGAAGAAGTCTGAAGGAATCTCACCAGAAAACTGGTTCCCTCTCAAGTATATAGCCTTTAAATAGCCTAAACGATTGAGTGCAGGAATTTTACCTGTAAAATAATTATAAGCAAAGCTTACTCTTCTGAGTCCCTGCATATTAGCCAGTGCCTCGACATCAATGGTTCCTGATAAGCCCATGTTCTCGAGCTGAAGACCCGTGACAATTCCATTGAAACAAACAACTCCATGCCAATGAGTTTGTTTATTGCAAGGGACGGAGCCTGACAGCCAAGAACTAATAGCACCAGCATTGGTAAATGATTTTTTAAGCCTGATCAAAGATTCAGATTCAGATACTGAAGATGTCAATGAAAATTGGAGGGTAAAAATGATGAAGAGCCAAAGAAAAGGATGGAAATGCCAATCCAAGGCCATTGCCAAGGCAAAAGAGATTGATAAGTTTTTTCTGTGCAATTTTCTGTGCCCTTTTCTTTTATTTTTTCGTGGGGATTTGTCGATTTTGCATGCTTTTCGGTTACTTGCCTTCATTTCTTCTTCTTCTTCGAGTTATGTTTCTTCTGTGAGCCGTAGAATTGCGAGGGAGAAGCATGAAAAACAGTTATAACCGTTAGGGTTGTTTTTTTTCTTTATTAACTAAAGGAGGGCTTTCTTAATTATAAAACCAATCCAATGCATTAATTTGTATGAATTCGATATGATTAAACTATTATTTGGTTAAGGGTTTTTTAAAAGAAAAACAAAATAAAGAAATAATATCTTTTTCAATAAAAAGAGAGAGTGAGAGAGAAAACTTCTGAATTGAATTTATTTAATTTTAAGTTATTAAAATAAGTATTATATACGCTAATTTGGTCTTAATTTAATAATCATATAATCCATCATTTCATTTCAGTTGAATTTTGACATAACTCCGGTTTGATTGTGATTTTTTTTTAATATATTCTTATAGTGATTGAACTTTCATCTTATTGGATGGATGTTTATTGATAGATATATTTTTTTAAGTATTAAGAATTCAAATAAAAAATAAATAAAAAGAGAAACTCAATCGAAAGTTTTTATAACTATAATTTACACATTAATTTATATATGGTTATCTTGCAGATTTAATGTGTCTCTGGGTTAAAATATTTTTTAATAAAAAAATATTTTAAATTTATTTATGATATTAGCATAATAAAATTATAAAAAACCATAAAAAATATATCAAATTAATATTTTTTTAAAATAAAAAAATACTTTAAAAATAAATTAAACGACAAGGTCAATCACTCTTATGCTTTTATAATATTTAAACCGTCAAAATTAATCATTATTTGGTTGAATGTTTTCTCATGCCCACAGTACAAAATTAGGGATGCTAAACATTAAAAAAGGATATGATAAAAAAAAAAAAGAAAGTCAAATAACGTACATGAAAAATTGTATCATAATCTTAGAATAGGACCTACTTATAGGCCCCACTAATTTAACTATATAAGTATATTTTTGGACTTTGTTACATATTTTCTTGATATTCATCATTACGTGAATAAAACATAGGTTATAGATGGGCTGAAAGTCACCAAATGCCCTTTTACTTTCATTTTTTAGACATATTGATCCCTCTACAAGATTTTTGATCGACAGCAATCTTTTTACTAAAACCCTAGGTACTTACTGATTCTCTCCATCCAATTCTGATATACAAATTCGTTAGTTTTGAATCACTATCATCCGTTGATCTAACTAAGATTTCTAAATCATGCCATGTGTGCTAACAAAAGTCACATTAAATTCTTAAAATTTATAAAAAATAATTTGGCTAATAATAAAACTGAAATACAAAAAATATATTAAAGTAAAAAAAATAAAAAATCGGAGCCTAGAATCTCACATATACTAATACTAGAAAGATATGATTAATTATTATATATATATATATATTAATTTTGATATTTTTAAATAATAAAAATCCTTGATTAAGATTCTTGAATGGTGATAAGTTGGTTTGATTTGAGCAATCAAAACAACCGCTAATTAATGATTCTTTGATAAGCGAAGCAATCTTGTGAAGTTCTTGGTCATTTTCTAATAGGAGTTTGAAAGGCATATCAAGTTCTCTTTGTAATCCTACAGTATAATCAAAGCCTGTTTAGGTTGTTTTTGTATTCGTATGAACATTTTAGAATGTTTTCTCTATATTTTTTTATGTGAAGAATAGGTGGAAACCCTATTTTTAGGATAATCTTGAATTCCTTATCATATAAATTATTTGAAAAGTGTTTTCTCATCATATAAAATTTATATTTATAAAAGATGTTTTTTATTAGCTTTTCAATGATGTAATACTCGATTCTTAGTGTGTTTGACAGTGTAGTAGTTATTACTTTTCAGATAACTTTTCATGCTAAAATATATGTTAATAATTTTTTTTATTTTTAAAAAATTATTTTTAATATCAATACATCAAAATGATCCAAAACGTATAAATTATATTAAATTTTAATAAAAAATTAAATTTTTTATTAAAATACAGGTTGAACCGCATTTCAAAAAAATCCTTTAATTAGAGTTTTATAAAGAAAGTTGTAATTTTTCTTGATTACCATGTGATTAATTATTATATACATACAATAATTAATTACAATACATTGATAATAAAACTCATTCATGCACTATATTAAAATTCATTCATGCATTATATTATGTATCATGAAAAACAAATTGTATCCCACCATCACAGATATCAAGACAATTCAAAGGAAATTGGTCTCATCTCAGTCTCATAAGCTATTATTTCCGTAACTTAAATTATTAGATATAATTTTAAAATATAATTTATACTATTTTTTAAATATTTTTTTAACTTTAAATTTATATAATCTATTTTATATTTAATTTTTATTAAATAAAATAAAAATAATAAGATTTTAAATACATAATTGCTTAATTAAAAAATTATAATATAATATTAAATAATTTTTTAATTTAAAAATTTAAATTGCTAAGTGAACTCTTAAAATATAATTTATATTATTATTTAATATGTTGTTGAGTAAAAGTTAGTTTTAATTAAGTTAAACTTATTATTTTTTAGTTAAAAAAAATTTAATATTACATTAAAGAATTTTTTTAATTTAAAATTTTTATTTATTAAATATAATTTATATTATTTTTTATTACCAAAAAATATT